>OLMU01006025.1:0-11096 GCA_900291995.1 Licmophora abbreviata | reverse complement strand
TTGGAAAAGCAGCTCGCTGACGCCATGGGGACCATCGAAAACCTTCAGATGGCTAGCGCAAAGACGAAGCTGGAACTGTAGAGCCTTGTCTCACATGTTCAGCAGGCGCACAAGAAGGTGCGGGCCGACCTCAGAAATGCTGATGTCAAACTACAGCGTCGATTGGATGTCTACAACCAAGCTCTCAATCACGAAGAAGAGGAAGCGCCCCGCAACAAGCAGCCTAACCCTGCTCCAGGTAGTGCTGTGTTCGATGTGATTACCGCAGAGGAACTGGAAGAAGAATGTGGATGGACACTCACGAGACTCCCTTAGATTTGAATCACTCGAGACCATGCGTTTTTGTACTTGTAGTATCATATCGAAAATAGAAGTCTTTTAGCATGAACTAGACTGCCCGAAAGCTAGCTAGACCTATGCGCCCAGTCTCAACAACGTTTCGACCTCGGTGTCAGGGCGATCAAAGAGTGTACGAGTAGTCGACATTCATCCAGTCTATTATTCAGTGTAGAGAAACCTTCAACGTGTCGAATCGTCTTAGAATTTGGTTGTCGCTTCACCCCACTCTAGCTAGTCTACTCATTTCCGGCCTCTTCATCGGACTGCCTGGTCGTTGGTCCTGGATGGCCACTCGTCTACCCGAGGCACAGCAACAAACACCCACAGTGAGTGAATAAGACTTTGCGCAAGAATACAATACGGCTCGTTTTACCTACCGGCTCTTGCGACACAATGTCCGTCCCCCATAGCAGTCCAGCGTGCCCAGGAATGCGGATGAACGCGCTCAGGGACGACGCGACAATAGCTGAAACTCCCATGATGATATAGACAGTTTGATAGGAAAATTGAGTGAAACAAATGGAAAATATGACCCCTCCCAAGTTTCCTCCGGAACCGACAATTCCTGCAATCAAACCAGTCAGCGGGCTGTTCACATACGGCACTATTCCAAAGATGGCGCCTTCAGAAGCCTGCAGAAAGATAGAGAAGATGATCATCGTAGGAATGGTAGCACTGAGAGATCCATCGGCATATGCAAAGCCAATCGTTGCGCATCCCTGAAGAATCAAACAGCAAGTTTGCGCTCGAAGTCGTCCTCTCATTCCCATGGTCGAGTTCCATCGGTCGCTGAGCATACCACCACACGCACGGGCAAACAAATTCATCAACCCGAAAATGCTTGTCAGCGCAGCCGCCGACTCTATGCTCTCACTAAACACGTCTTGAAAGTAGAATGAAAGTGCATTGTTCATGGTAATTTCCACTCCAAAGCATACGGCATACTGGATGGCAAGGAGCCAAGCATTCCGAATAGATGTACGGGATCGGAACTTGGCCCGGATAGCTGACAAGTCCATGGTTCCTTGTCGTTTCATTTCGCTATAGTATCCCTGAGGAGCATCGTCACTGTATTTCATGATTGCGATTCCCACGACCACCGCAATGACAGCAGGAATGACAAAGATGGTACGCCATGCCTTTTCGCTATCGCCGCCATAGACATTGTCTCGAAACAAGGGAAATAGCAGAGCGCCCATGACGAGCGAGGCGACTCCAGCTCCAGAATTTCCCCATCCCGCAACAATCGCATTTGCAGTTCCAGTGACTCCCTTGGCGAACATTCTCGAAGACCTTTTTCATGTTTGTGCGACGCAAAAGCGAAGGTAAGTATTGTCGTCGAGAAATACGCGCACGAGCAAGGCCATGACTCGCGCCGCACTATAATCGTGTGCTTCTTACCAGTACTGAGACATGACAAAGGTGGTTCCGACAGTACCAATTGCAAAACGCAAGATGGTGAGACCAGCGTAGGAGTCAACTAGGCCCGTCATGCCGACTGGAATGGCGGCAACAATTAAAGTGATTCCCATCGGAATTCTGGCTCCATACTGATCGTTGATCGGGCCAAGCATCCAGCGTAGAAAGAGGGTACTGATATCACTACATATCGTCGTTACCCAAATATTGTTCCGTGACAAACCCAGATCTCGTTGAACCTCCGCAAGCAGTGGGGAGATGGAAAACCTGGGGGCGTGCGAGGAGGACAATGGGATTCTTAGAAATAAGAACGTACGAGTACTTAGTATTCGGTACATTGACACCCGCGCAGAGCTTTCGAAACGCGAAACGGTGCAGACGAGTCACGCCGACAAGAGAAGGTAGCCCCAGAATGAACAAGTTAGTGAGTTCATCAGTTCATCAGATCACGTACCACAAGAAGAAGCCGGTAAAGAAGGAGACCCATGAACAGTGAAAAGCTCGCATGTGTGGGCGTGCAGTCGAGCAAATCTGAATCTGCAAAGCCCGATCATTCTGTTTCGAGTCTACAGGCAATGTGTATTCGTAAGGAAGCTGTGGGGACTCGTAATTCGACGAGGAAATAGACGGCGGCGGCTGATCGCCGTCAGTATCGTGCTGCGAGTCTTCTTCCGTCATGGTATTGAGAAGTTTGAAAGCTCACACGACGTAGTGGCGGTCCCCTTCTTCCAGAAGTTTCGAGTATGTCATGATACTTTTCTTTGACTGCAGGATTTTTAAGAAAGATTGTCCGAGCGACAGATGCCGTCCACGCGTACGTCATGCAATGTGAACCGAAGAGCAGGGTTGCCGCAGCCGAAACCACAGCATGGACTGCAATATCTCAACTCACATTCGTTGCTTGCATTCTTATCCATTTGGCAGCGCTGTATACCGGCACAGTCGAAATTCTGTCGAAAGGACCCCTTCAAGACGCAATTTTCGAGCCCGAAGTTGCACTTCATTCTTAATTTCTTCGAATTCAACGTCAATTTGAAATTTCGATGACATCAATATCGAGAACGATCGAGTCGTCAACAAAGATCAAGCCGCCCGTCACTCCAAGGGAACAAAATAACACTCCAGTTCGTTCTTTTCGTCGTGCGAAAAGGGACTGTACAATCAGCATGTCAAGGATTGTTGTTGTGACTCTAGCGATGCTCGCTGCACTTTCGGATCAATGTCTTGCATGGGTGACACGGCCAGTCATAGTAGGCCCACGACGAATAGGAGCGGGATCCACAATCTCGACAGGCTTTGCTCGCGCTCTGCATTCTGGGACAGACTTCCTGCAAGCGTACGAAATCGAGAGTCGCACGGAGATCGACCAGCTCCGAAGTTTGTTGGACGGAGCTGTGGCACTGTACCGTCCGGTACATGCGGATCAGATCGATCTACACTTGGAGGAAATCGAGAGCTTAGTCTGCGACGTGGCAGCTGCACTGAATGAAGCCTTGAAAGACAGACCCCTTACCTCATCGAATAGACTCACGACCCACCGGCATGATCGAGGGCTGTCGCAGCAGCTGGATCAAGCTATTCTGCGTTGGGGGCAAGGCACCAGTGATGGCAAGAGCGATATGGTTCAAATAGAATCCTTGGCGCAGCAATACTACTACTTGTGTATCGAGCCGACATTGAGTGCTGACGAAGATAAGCTTTCGTCTCCAGAATCACAAATCGTGCACTTTGGGTCCCGGCTAGAGTATCTGAAGCAGTGCCAGCATCAAGGGACTCGGCATGTAATCCGTATGCCAAAGCCAGCAGTCGCCGTCAATAGTATCGAAACGACAATCGACTCTAGTGGTAATCACGTCAGCGATAAGTCGACGACGGTTGGCGTGCCGAGTCACGATGAATCGTCAGAGCCCGATAAGATGACTAATGCGGTGTACAATCGTATTGTCGCTTCGGCTACAGAGAATACATCGTCGGAATCATTCGACGCAGGTAGTTCGTCCGGCAACGACGATACCGCCCGTGGGGATGGAGAGGTGTCGATTGCTCCTTATCGTTCAGGATCACAGCTTGACAATTCCTCTCTCAACGAGCCTGAAGAAGTGGATGTCGCAATTGTTGGAGCTGGAATCGGTGGTCTTTGTGCTGGAGCGATCCTCAATACCTTGTATGGGAAGAAAGTAGGCGTGTATGAATCACATTACTTGGCTGGTGGGTGTGCACACGCATTTGATCGGGTGTCGTCCAATGGAGACACGTTCACGTTCGATTCCGGTCCGACTATTTTGCTTGGATGCAGCTCGCCTCCCTTCAATCCGCTACGGCAGATCCTAGATGCTGTTCAACAAGATGTGGAATGGATACCCTATGATGGGTGGGGTATGATTGAAAGACCAAGTAGGGTAGATGAGAAGCGATGGAAGTTCAAACTAGGCCCAGATGTCTTTGAGGAGGGGCCGTTGAAAGAGTTTGGTGGTGGAAAAGCATTGCAGGAGTTCTCCGAGCTGCGAGAGAAGACGGCTCCTCTTGGGCGTGGAGCTGTAGACATACCGGCTATGGCCATGCGACCTGGAAACTCGGCTCTCATTCCACTGTTGCGCCACCTTCCTGCGCTAGTGGAGCTACTGCAGCAAGGTGATCTGAATACCGGAGTGTTTGCGCCATTCATTGACGGTCCGCTATATACCGTAACTGATCCATGGCTTCGATCATGGCTTGACGCGCTGGCTTTTAGTCTGAGTGGTCTCCCCGCGTCGAGGACAGCGGCGGCGGCGATGGCGTACGTTCTGTTTGACATGCATCGCCCCGAGGCTTCACTAGATTATCCGAAAGGAGGCCTAGGCTCCGTCGTAGATGCACTGGTCAAAGCTGTGGAGCAGAACGACAATGGATCGAAGGTAAATCTTCGACGGCGCGTCGAATCGATCGATTTTTCGTGGAACGGAAAGAGAGCAACGGGCTTGACATTAAGAGGCGAAAGAAAGGTTCTGGCACGCGACGGCGTTGTTTGCAATGTACCCGTATGGTCCATTCGAAGTCTCATCAAACATGAGCTGGCGTATCGAACAATGAACGGCTATCTCCCTGAGAGTATCCGATACGCCAGGCGACGGACATGGAACGTGACGGACGAAGGCAGCTACAATTCTCCGACACGTCCACCTTCCACAAGCAATTTCGAGAGTTTCTTTTCCAAGACGGAAACTGCCGAAATGACGGGCTCTTTCCTTCACGTTCATCTTGCGATCAAGGCGGATGGTGAGCGCTTTGCAGTCGCGGCATGTGTCATCGAATACGAGCGATTGGCTGTGTTCTCTAATACCTTTGGTTCAATTCTCTTACAGGACTTGACTTGAATTCTATGGAGGCACACTACACTGTCATGGATAGAGGTCTAACAGAAGGTCCCTGCGATGAGCTTAACATGATTGCCGTCTCGAATCCCTGCGTAATTGATCGATCGCTGGCACCGGAAGGGTACATAATCGTTCACGCATACGGGGCTGGAAACGAACCGTACAGCCTATGGAAAGGCATGAAACGAGATTCTCCCGAGTATCAGAGACTGAAGGAAGAACGTGCGCAGGTTCTTTACCGAGCAGTTGAAAGCATTATTCCCGATCTGGAAGAACGTGTGGTCATCAAGCTAGTTGGGTCACCCCTGACACACGAGCGATTCTTGCGGAGAATCGAAGGGACTTATGGAGCTGCGACGGGTGAGCTGCCGGGCTTCGTATCATATTCAAAGTCTCGAGAGAAAGTCATCGGTCGATATCACTGATCTCACCATTCCCATGTCATCTCTCTTCCAATTGAATCTCCAGAGGACTACTTGAGGGATGGAAGCACGCCGATCGAAAACCTTGTCCTTGCGGGCGACAGCATCTTTCCCGGAATCGGCATCCCGGCAGTCGCATTGAATGGTGCGAGTGCAGCAAACTCATTGGTCAGCCCGTTTCGACAATGGCAGTGCTTAGATCGTCTGAAGCTTTGAAGGGAAGAGGGACAGTGGAGTCTGAAGAGGGATCACAAGCTGCGCGTCTTGCACCGAACGTGCATACTGCGGACTATCGGCGGTGAGAGGATGGCGAGTCAAGTCAAGTCAAATCAAATCAAGTCAGTCGTTGCGCGATAGACGGCTGTTCCAGTAGAAGTGCTGTTAGCGTTGGCGCCCTTCGCGCCGATGTCCAGTGAATATTGTCTTTTCTACCGGTACAGCTCCTAGACTAGCAAAATATAAAACTAATTGCTGTTAAGGTGCCTGCTCTTTCACAGAAAAAGCTGCCTCGGCCGTTCTGCCGAAGCGCTAGAACGTATTCTTGGCCCGCTTGACTAGTGCCTTCCACTCATAGGCAGGAACGAGGTAGCATCTGTGGTTCTCCGCTGGATCTGCCCGGCTTAGGATTCCAATCACTTCGCCTTGCTGGTTCACACAAGGGCCTCCGCTATGCCCCCCAATGGTCGGGCAAATGGCAACAATTTCCTCGCGTGGCTTAAAGCGATGCCGCATGTAGCCGCCGCTGTCTTCACCAGTTGCAAACTTCTTGCACACGTATCCTCGAGCAAAGTCGACGTAACGATTCAAGCTCTCCCCGGGACCCAGAAGTCCCTCGCCGCCTTGATTGAACCCAAGAATACGAACTTGCTCGTCCAATTCACACTTGTCCGTGACCTTCAGCTGTTGCAGCTTTTCTCGTTTCATAGCATCTGGATTGTTGAGAAGCAACCGTTCAGGTTCGTTTCCACACCCCTCTCCATTACCGCCCACATCGCTCTCCATACGTGTAACAATTCTCAGTATACACACGTCCGAATGACATTCCCCTTTCTCGTCGATACTAGGGTCCTTCGCTACAATCTTGGCAAAGTATCGAAAGACTGCCATCGTCTCGTCCCCACCGTTCTGGGAGCTTCGACTTCTCGGAATGACGCCGATAACCACCTTCCCCTCGCGGAGCCCGTAGTAGTTGTCGCCGAACGGCGTGCTTTTGTCGCCCCAAATGTTCATGAGAGTGTGACTCGCCGTCACAATCAAGCCGCGTTTCTTGTCGACTACGAACCCAGAACCAACGCGAACGACCTTGCGGGCTTTCCCATCCCACAGCCCAACAATGACAACGCCGCGGAGCAGGTCATTGACCGGGATAATTGGTTCGCCATCCGTAAACCTCGGCTGGCTCGCAATCTCGCGCTTTGGCTGAGAGAGTGAATCGCCTGGGCCGGTGATTAATCGAGTGTCCACTCGGTGTCCATGTCGACATCTCATCGTATCGTCGCCGTTCTGTGCGGCCGCGCGAATCACGGTCCAGTCCCATGCACTAGCTTGGCCCACCGCCTTCTTTGAGAGGCATTCCGGACAGAATCCTTGCTTCTCGAACTCGAGGCCTCCGTACTCATTCATGACCCTTCCTATGGCTCTGATGACGAGCAAATAGCCCCCATTCCAAATCTTGCGGCCTCCGTCGCCAACTTGACCCTTCGCGCTCAGTACTAGTCGTCTCATGCCTGTACCCATCACGTCTGAGCCGACACAAAGGTGTGACTCACGGTCGGCAAGATGTGTGAATATTTCAACAATACTTTCCTTCACATCGCCACTCTCGCTGCCGACTTCCAGGCCAAGCTTTATGAAAAATGCAGTTCGCCAGCAAAGGATCTCCTTGACGCTGATATGACCCTCGAAATTCTTGCTGATTGCATCGGCATCCGGAGAAGATACCCTTGATATGCTGGACGCAGAGTAAACACTGCTCAACACTGCCGCAGTGATTCGTTCCATCAGCCCAGGCGGCACTCCATCGGGGAACAGGATCGAGTGGCACAGCGTTGTCTTCCAGCTGTCTGTGTTTTTGTACGTCCAGGCCTCGGATGGTTCCCCTGGACCAAGGAGACTCGGGAGGAAAAAGAACTGAGGAGAGTTATCAACTTCACCATGCACAACAGTCAGCTCCATGTCAGACGGCGATATCTCGTCTCCATTCTCGGCGTATTTCGCGTATTCTTTTCCGCCAAGAAGAGCCTTGTCGATGCTCAAGTCGATAGGGACGAAGACGCCGAATCGAATGAGCACGCGTTGGAGGAAACCAAATGGGGTGACAGTCATGTTGTTCGAGTATTCGAGCGCCCTCTCAGCTGCCTTCTTGGTGAATTTCTTGGCCTGCCAAAGGAGGCAGGCATCTTCAGCAGTGATGATCGGGCAGTTAAGATTTGCCTCGTAGAAGCTGTCGCCTCGATCGACACGGCGGTTGGTTCCCCGAGAAAGCGAGCGTCGAGTATCTCGAATTTCTCTGTCCAAATCATGGCGAAGGATGCATGCGACAGACGCGACAAGCCAGCGCGGGTTCAAGAACACGAACTGGGAGAGTCCATTCGCCATGAGATCGTCCATGGTACTCAAGGATCCATCGCCATTGGTGTTGGAGGCTGTGACACTGATGTCATCCATAAACAGAACCGATTTCTCGTCGTCGTCGAACTCTCCATCATCGTCGTCGTCGGGATCACGGATCAGAGGTAGCGGGATCTCGCCACCCTGCGTTTTGCATGACATGATTGCGCTTACCCTTCGGTTATCATACGTGTCAACCATCTTTTCACTCATACCATCATGACTCTGGAAGACATTGCCGAAATAAGATAGCTCACCTATGTTTGTCAGAAAATGTAGCGCATCACTGATATCCTCCACGTTGTCGAGGCCCCGTTCTCGAAGAGCGCTAATGAAATATCCCCATTCGACAACCTTGAACTTGTCACGCATGTCACGGACTGTCTCACGGACCTGAAGTCGCATCCGCGGAATGCGAGCTCCGACATGACCCCTAAAGATTGGGTATCTCCAGCCAGCTTTGTCGCGGCCAGTGGCAATGTCCACAATCTTGTCAGTCAAGCGCGTGAATCCTGTGTACTTCGTACCGCTCACTCGCACAACGCTATCGTTGTCGTCGGATCCAAGTACAAGCTTTGGCCGAGTATAAGGGCAAAGAAGCTTACGGAGGCGGACTGCGACTTCGTCGCTAGCTCGATTCTGGGAGTAGTATTCCTTTAAGCGTTCCTTGATCCCAGCGATCCTCCTTTCTTCGTGCTTCAGTAAGCGATGTTTCATAATCCTGCAACGCCGTTTTGCTTCTTCCTCGTTGCCGCCACGAGCAAAATAATCGTCAAACGACGCCACCGGAAGAATGGCGGCTCCTGGAGCGCTGCTTTGTATACAGTCTACCCAAAACTGTACTTTTTCGTCGATGTCTCGTTCAAGCGCGCGATCCGCACGTCGTGCCTCCTCTTCGGCCATAAAATCGTCTTCCTCCTCTTCGTCAGACGAGTCGTAGGACAATTTGAAAGCTCCTTGCTCTCCCTCCATCATCGAGAGTTTTCGCCGCTGTGTCTCGCGGTTGGTAGCGCCCATGTCCCACACCAGAACGTAGAGTGCTCTAGGCGAGAAAAAGAGTTCATGTGTCGCATGATAGACATGCTGGCCCGCGAAGTCCCAGACGCTGAACTTGACTGGGACGTCTCCGCAGATTTCAGCTAGGTCTTGATCCTCTAGTTCAATCTGTTTGTTTTCCGTAACAGGATCCCACTCGTAGATATCCACACCGACGGTCCGTTCATCGCGCTTCGGGATGACGGCATCCTTTCCTTCGATGAGGCGCTTGATCATACTCGTCTTTCCCGCCAGCGCCATGCCTACGAAAATAACCTTCAGCGTGTCGTTGATCGTCACTTCATCCTCTGGTTCGCGTACGTCGATTAATTCGTCGTCCATCGATGAAGTACGCCGAACCTTCTCCTTCTCTTCAGCTCCGATACCGCTCTCTGCCACCTTGGAGGTAAGAACAGAGGGTCTCTCTTCTATCGGCGTCTCCAAGAGATCGAGTGCGGCCGCAGTCTTCGGAACAGGCTGTGGAGGCATGGCGCTAAAAAGTTGAGCCAGGGGAGGGGGCGTCGTGACCATCTTACTGCTTGATGTCACCGGTGATGGCGTCTTGGTACCTGAGAAAGAGAATTTCTTCTTTCTCGACTTGCCCTTTTCTTCTCGCTTCTTTTGCTTCAGCAACTTCTTTTGTACTTCCTCGAGTGCCTTCTGCTTCGTCTGCTCTTCCATTCGCAAGCAATGGTAGTAGCGTTTCATGCTACAGATACCTCTTTCGCACGTTTCGATTGGGGGCTGAATGACAGGGTTGGAAGATACGTCGAGAGTTCGCATCGAATCCATGTCGCATATTCGCATCGGGACTTTTTCGAGGAAGTTGTTCATCACGCGGAGCGTTTTGAGAGAATGTATTTGGTCGAGCTCGTCTGGCAAGTACGCCAAATCGTTGTACCCCAGATTGAGCACTTCGAGCTTGGACAGCAGCCGCGTATTGTGCGGCACGATGATTTCGGCCACCTTGTTGCCGTACATATTGAGCTCATTGAGCTCTTGCAATCCTTCAAGAACCCCCTGCAAGATGAAAAGGGAGAACCGACATTAGTCAAAGTGATCGAGAGCATGTCTCGTTCATGCTATCTCCCTCACGCGTACCTCTTCCAGAAATTCCGTCAAACGATTGTGCGAAAGGTTGAGTCGCTTGAGCTGAGGAAGATTCCATCGGCTCGGTAGCTGCACAAGATCACACTGACTGAGATCGAGGGTCTTGAGCACAGGCAAGCTCTGCACTAGGATGTCAGGGAGGATCGTCAATCGATTTCCAGACAAACTTAGTTTGTGCAATGTGTTTCCCAGCGACGTGCCACAGAGATCTTTAATTGGTATGTCCTGCGACGATAAGTTCATATTCTCCATCGCAAGTTTTTTCTTGAACGGAAACCGGACAGTCTCACACTGATCAAGCAACAAGTTCAACTTTCGACGCATGCGCGGATCCGTCTCGGCACTACTCGCACCTTCATCTTGAGAGGACGAAATGTTGGAGACCGTGTCACTACTTGCCGACTTGTTGGGATTCTCTACGCCGGTGGGGAAAATGAGTGAGGAACTCTTTCCTAACAAGACTCCCGAGGACGACGCCGAGGACGGGTGATGGGTATACTGACGAGGTGAATCGGCCGTGTTGGTCGACGAGTTTCGCGAGAGAGACGACGCGTCATTCAACAGCAAAGAATCGGCAGTAGGATCACTGTTGTCTCTCTCGACGACCAAGTGCCCGACATCAGCAGCACCTTCCTGTGCATGCATCTTGATTCTCCTTGCAACCGAACGCTGTTTGGATATTTCTTTCTTTTTGTTGCTGCCAGAAGCGGAAGGGGGAGTCCACTGTTGCTGGTTGCGAGCAAGCGAGTGAAAAACAAAGCAGAGAAAAAAATCAGCGATGCAAATCATCGAGAAATAGCATAGGACA
>OLMU01006012.1:0-12647 GCA_900291995.1 Licmophora abbreviata | reverse complement strand
AGTAGTAGAAGACCATACAAAATCTCGGGCTCGGAGCTCGTGTTGTTCTCACTGCATCTTGAAACCATCCTTTGGGGCGTCACAAACAGATTGCTGGGGTTTCTAATGACAATTCGTCCATCTCGCCAAACTGCAATTCTATCGGTTCAGTCAGTCTCTACAATGACACGTGCACGCGAACAATCTGTCTGTGTAGATACACAAGCCACATCAATAGGGTCAAAGCTGTCGAAGCATTCATGGATTGCCTGCGTCCACGTCATTGCACACATGACTCCCGCTATTTCAATCAAGCCGCACCAGCAACAAAGGAGATGAGATCTGTCTGCGTACATATGCCATTTGCTCCATCCACGGGCGCTGCGGTGGCGAAAATTTCCACAGTGTTCTCCCGTCGAACAGACAAGTCAAACTCTTGCGAGAACGCCACCAACAGTCGTTCGCCGGGAAGTAGATCGTCGCCCCCACCGTCCAAGGTCGTCTGTGTCAAGTTGACCTCAAACAAAGGTGGAAAGTTCAGCTCAGAAAGGAGCGATGTCATGCCAATGTTGGTATTGAACGTATTCACAATTTCAGACCCTATAACGATGCGAGGGAAAGCAATCAGCGTCGAATCTCTCCACCCCTTCAGCCGGATGCTACCAAACTCTGTGTTGACATCAATTGGAGTCACGCCGCAATCAGTTGGAACCCTTAACTCTTGCAGTACGTTGTTCGTACTGGACACAATAATAATTCTGAGAGTAGCGTCAAGTCCCGCTGGATCCAAAGCACGGACCAAGGTGCCAGCTTGGATTGTGCTGGACGAGAAATACAGCTGATCAGTCACGGCAGAGCGAATGACTACAGTCACTATGGCATCTTCAGTGGTTGGTGGTCCGCCTTGGAAGTCTTGGCATTCGAAGCCCGCGATCGTGGTGTTCGTGCTCGTCGGACAAGGGCCACCAATGTATCGAAACTGCAATTCTGTACTAGGACCACTATCGCACTGAAAAGTCGCGACATCGAGTGGCGCCTGTTCACATGGAATCGCGCCAGGATCCACCTGACAATCAACACTCAGCACAAACTCACATGACTGAGGTGGAGGGGACGGCGACGGCGGTTGCGAAGGTCGTGCCATACCAGCTGTAAAGGAAAGCATGTCTGTCTGAGTACATGTAATAGCGCCAGTACTGTCCTCAGCTGTGGCCGTAGTATCCACGACATAAGTCTGTTCTGATGTCAGGTCCAAGAACAGTCCAACGTTCAATCCTACTGAAGCTCCAGGATCGATCAAACCATTGCTCATAGCGACACTCGTCCCATCGATGTTGCCAAGCAAAAAGTTCGTCTCGCTCACCAGAGAGGTTATCATGATGGGAGAACTGAATGTGTTGGTAACTGTCAGCCCAAGCATCTGACGAGGGTAGTTCCGGCCCTGATCATCATCCCAGGACCGCAACTGGAAGGCTCCATAGTTGTCGTTGAGAAAGGTGGGGAATTCGCAAGTCGAGCTCAAGCGGATGGTCTGAAGAGCATTCGTCATGGCGGCGTTGTCGTAGACCGTGATGCCCAACGTGGTTGCAAAGCTGTCGCCGGAAGCACCAGGATTGGCCACCACGATTTCACCCGTCTGAACAAAGCCTTCAAAATACACGACACCGGACCCTGCGTCGCCGATGCTGACGTAGACAAATGCACTGGGGTCGGTGGGAGGTCCCCCGAGCGTGTCGTCACACGAAAAGAGACTTCCCGATGCAGAGCTCGAACTTTGCAGGCAGTCGCCGCCGTTGTAGAGAAAGGTCATTCCATTTGGACGGAATTCACACACGCTGTCCACGGGGATGTTCTCGCAGCTGTCGTCTTGATCGACGCATCCGACTTGAAGCTCAAACTCGCAACGATCTTCTGCCGGTGTGGGAGATGGGGCCGGAGTAGGCCTTGGCCTCGGAGAAAACGCTCTTTCTTGCGCACCGCCCGCACCGCCAAGCGTCCCCCCGGCCCGTACACGCCCTCCTGTTCCAACACCTCCACCACCACCACCTTGCAACGACCGAGTAACAGAGACATGAGTCGCCTCGTTGAAGCGGCGATGATACTCCTCGCCTCGTAAGGATGGTGTTCCGTCATCAGGGGAACTAGAGGCTGCGCCTGGTCGAAACCGGGAGCCCAGGCAAAGAATGAGGAGCGCCCAACAGATAATAAGACGCATCATAGCCTTCATGGTACTGTGCAAAAGGGACAAATGGATTGCTGCTCGCCAAAACCAAACACAATAGAAGAGCTTTTTATACTTCTAAACTGCCTTTCGACTCGTGAAGTGCAGTTTGGCGGGACCGTCACTCCACAAGATCCGCCGGCGGTATAATTTTTTTCGCGCGTCTCGTTTCTGCGCTCACGGCGCGCGAAAACTGAACTGAACCACGACTTGTGGACGTCTCGTATTCTGAATTCTGAATTCTCTCCATTTGGACTCGACTCAACTCACTCTCAACGAAGCTGAGTTTACTGTAGTCTGCCTGTAGTCTATACCGAGCACTTGGCGCTTGCAATGTGCACTTCACGGAGCAACCTAACCTGCTAGTTCCCCCCTGCATCCCTCCCTTTGCCTCCTGCTAGTTTCCGAATCATCATGCACCTCAGCAGACGAGACTCCTCCGAACGTAGACGCGATCCAGAAGAAGAGAAACGAGAAATATCTTTCGAAGATTCGCAAGACCAACGCAAGTCGATTGCAAGGGCGATCAAGCAATACAAGGGAATCGACACAGACGATGACAAGCCTCTCCAGTCTCTTAAAAAGAACAAGCTCAAAGACGTCCCCAGTGCTGCAGCAGCTCGTTCTCATTGCGAGGGTGACGGCAAGAAGAATGAGCGCCGGCATATTGACGACGAACTCCGCGCCCAGGAAGCAGTGCATCGTCTAGCCGTCATCAAGGGTGGTACCGTGGCAACGATGGCCCCTTCATCGGAGAAACCCGGTGCCGTACGTATCCCTGGAGCCAGTGGCGGAGATACTGACGATGTCACGGTAACCGACTTCACCTACACCGGCGATAGCGTTTCCATGGTCCCCCAAGAGCCTGTGGTTCGCAAGTCTGTGCCCCACGCTGTAGCGAGGGCACAGCTGGTCCCAGATATGCAAGTTGCCAACGTTGTTTACCGGGAGGAAGAGTTGACAGAGCCTCCATCAAAAGTCCCGAAGAAACATACCTGTGAAACGTGTCACATGACAAAGAGAAACATTCTACTTTTGTCAGGTGTAGCCTTGCTCGTGCTCGTCGCTGTCATCATCGGCGTGGTCGTGGTACTGCTCCGCTCGCCGGATGAGCCCCAAAAGACCCCCTCGGTGCTTAGGAACGAGACCCTTTTCGGCTTGTCTTTTTCCTTTCTTGGTTTAGAGCCCATGACCGATGAAGCGATTCAGGTCTGGGAACGTGCCTCAGCACAGTATTTCACGAAGACATACGAAGACCGCCCTGGTGTGAGTGTGACGAATGTGACCTCCACATATGTGTTCCAGGACCAGGACCCAGAGGCACGTCGCCGACTTCGTCAATTGCAAGGGCCCAAGCTGAAGGTACTCTTCTATCAGGTGATCTCATACAAAGACTCCTCCTCCGGCTTGACGGCCTCCGAAGTTGCAACCCTCCCTTTCGCAACGCAAGCTGGTCAAAAGGCGTACGTGCAGGTGTTGCAAGACACCAAACATCCAGCATTTGCGAATCTGCAGTCCGTGTCGTCGGTGCTTACACTTCCTGGTGAGTCAGGTGGTCTCAGGGAATGCGTCAGTGTTGGACGAGGAGACTGCTTTGCAGAAGGCAGTAGCACGTATCCAACTTACTGCATATACCCCAGTGGCTCTCTGACGGAAGCAGAATGCATCGATCTCTGCAAGTCAGACAGCAAGTGTATCGGATCTAGCTTCGCTGGAACCACCAGGTGCTACACGTTTCTAGGAAACGGGGCTCAAGCCGTACAGAGTGACTGCCCTGGCGAGAGCACTGGAATCAATCTGGGTCCGGCTACGCAGGAACTAAGAGCCACCGGTAGCACTGTATATTCGGATTGCTACGAATGCAAAGACATTGTCTAGCTTTGGCCATGCCTTTTCTACTTGAAATTGAATTCATTCAGTCTTTCACATTGTAACTTACTTCTAGCTCATCGGTGTCACATTGTAACTTACTTCGAGCTCATTGGACAACTTTGCCTCGGTTGTTTCACGCGCGAAAACGCTCATCGTCATGGCGCAATGGCGCACCGCTTGCGATTTCAAAATATCAATACGTAGCCAGATACCACTGGCGTACATGATGACTTATATACAACGTTTTAGACCTATCAATCAATTATACGTATTACATGCTGTATACATATATAGGTGTAATTGAAAATTTGGCATCTCACCTCAATTGTGGTATATTTACTACGCATTTCTACGAGAGTGTCTCATTTTTTCAGGAGCGCGCACCGTGACAATCACGCAAGGCAACACGAGTGTGAGTGGATTTGGGTGACTTCACCCCTTTCTCTCGAGGTTCATGAGCATAGACGTGCGTGATCGACCTATCCATTGCAATCACTACAGTCCCTCTCTAGTCCCTCTTGCTCTATCACTCCAGGATGCTATTGTCCAGTCATCGTCGCAATGATCGTCCGGGAAGAAGCAGTAGTGTTCCTGTACCTGTACTAGCAAGAAGCAACCACGCTCCATCCTCCCAAGAAGACAACTCCTCTCACAGAACCACAGTAGCAGCACCCGGCGAACGTACTACCACCGCTGCTTCTTCTACGAGTCGAAGCGGAAGGAACAGTCCAGCCTCGTCGGCCACGAGTCGCACCACGTGTTCCAGCGACAGTCGCAAGTCGCGATCCAGTACCGGCAGCGGTAGCAACAACGATCGCAGACGGTCGCGGCAGCAGTCGGATAGGACTCCCGCACCGAGAGCTAGCGCCAACAGTGTCTTTCGAGTTTCACAAGGCGAGAGTGCTGCTACTTCTCCGACTACGCCTCCTCGCACTTCTTCGGTACTTCCCCCGAGCCCCGCCTCGCGTCGATCACTCTTTTCTTCCGAACGTCGTGCCAGTCGTCGTGTATCCAGCAGTCGAAGCAGCAATACGCGACCGCCGCTTCATTCGTCCGGAGGGTCATCTCGAAGTCGACAATCGTCGTCAAGACGGGACAGTGCAGGACAGAGCAGTGAGCGTTCGTCGTCTCCTAGCATGTCTTCTCTGGAATCTACGACTGCGTCGACGCCTCCTCAGTCATCTCCTCCCACTACTACCGACATTTCTCCCTCTATTCCACCGCCGCCACTGCATTCCAACCACGATCATGAGAGTCCGTCGTCCACCAGCACAGCTGCGACAGAGTCCCTTTCCAGCGTCAGCAGTGGCAGTGGTCGAGTGAGTCCGGCATCTGCTTCGAACGGGAGAATGAATCGTGCAAGCAGCAGCAAGAGGCTTGCAATGTTGTACAATAGCAGCGGAGCGAGTATTGAGGAAGACGAGCAAGAGTCGCGTAGTAGTAGCAGTGAAGCTGTGAATACCAGCAATACGAGCATTCAAACGGAAAAGCGCAACAATACGACACTAAGACGAGGGAGTGTGAGCAGCAGTCGCACCGCGAAAAACACAGACTCGCCGGTGATTCATACTCCCACACGCCGTCGACTGACTCTACGACAATTGATTTCTGTAGACGATTTGGACATGCGGGGGAGTATGAGAGGTGCCAGTGTGAGTAGTATGCCGCTCAAATCATCCAACTTTCAGCGATCGAGTGCCGATTCGGCGGCAGAAAGGTCGACCAGGACGACTGCGAGTAATCACGGAAGCAATCATGCCGGCATGCAAGGCAGAACTGCTTCCACAAGGAGCTCTAGCACCAGTCGAAGGGGAAGCATGGGGCAAGAGAGAGAGCGATCGACTGTTACTTCGACTTCCAGTGGTACTGCAACTCGACGCAGGAGCAACGGACCGAGCACTGGGCACCGAAGCAGACGACCATCCACGTCGCCACCGCCCATTCCCCACAACTATAGCGGTCACAGTGTTGCCACAACGGCGAGCAATACAACGTTTGCCTCATCCTACAACACCATCAATGGAAGCAGTAGTGGCAGTCCAACGTCCTCGCCGAAATCGAGGGGCGCTCACATTGACTTGAACGCCGAGCGAGATCTCGAGCGACAAATGGCGCGACGTGTGCAACTTCAAGAGTTGAGTGAAGACCATCGAAGAAGCACACTCGAACATCAGCAGCAGCAGCTCACGCAAGAGTTTCAGTCAAAGAAAGCGTCCCATGTACGAGCGGCTGACTTGTTGCAAGAATCGAACGACCTGATCCAAGAGATTCAACAATTCATGCGGGGGGTACGGAAAAAGAAGCAGCTCTATCAGAAGGATGCCATTCGTCGACAGAAATACCGGGGGCGGGTGTTATGAATGTTCATGTTTGTGCGATTTTCTTGCGGGGGTAGGGGATTGAATTGACGTTCGAGCAGAAAGGGAAAAACAGAAGTCTTTTAACATGTTAATCGCGCACACTGTGAATGTCTACTCTACTTTCTCTCTCCTTGATATGGTTGTGTCGTCCATTGTGTGATGTCAGCGAGGTTCGTACTGGTACCAGGTGCATATTACGCCACAAATGTCTGCTCGAACAAGTCCTGATGGTCAGTTTTGGTGCGCATGTCAAAGGAGAGCGGCAGAAAGTAGTCTTTATCGGGGTCCGGCATGTTGATTTGAATTCCAGTCAAAATGAATAATTTCGAGTCGCTTCCACCAAAGTTCATACTGACAATTTGATCCAGCATCTCCTTGCCGATCTTGTGCGTCTGAAAGGCAAGTTCAGCTTGCTGACAATTTCCAGTAGGTTTACAAAGGATTTGTTCCTTGACGGCATCGATGTGGTGCATGAGAAAAGTCATTTGGTAGTCGTCAAAAGTAGAGGCTAGACATGGTAGTGGTTGACCTGAGCGACAGTGCGCCAGGGCACCGACGGCAGCTCCACAGGCGGCTCCATCGCACCCTTGTCCAATCCGACTATACCTTCCGAGCGTGAGGTTGTTGCAGCATCCGACGTGAGGAGCCATGAGGATGAACAAGTTTCCGTTCTTGTCAGGTACATGATGCGAAAAGGCGGCAAAGCCCGTCTTTCCGGTAAACGGAACACCCGCGAGTCCGCCCAGGTGAAAGACTTCGCCCATGTACTCTGCAAAGATGTTGGTGATATCACCCTCTGCATGATTGATTTCATCGGGACAGACTGACTGTCCGTACAATGTGTTCTCGGCCGTCAAGCCGAGTGGTTCAATGGTGGCAGCGACTCTTTTCAGTATCTCTTTCGAAGCCATGGCGCCTTTGAAGTAGCTCTGTACGACGGTCGAAGGGGTGCTGAAAACCGCTCTCTCGTCATCTTCTTGTTTCCTTTTTTCTTGCCCGAGAGGCGGCATAACGATAGATGGTTCACTTGGAGTAGCTTGATACTGTCTGGTTGCTGCTGCACGTAGACGTATGCCGCTACAGTAGAAACGCCTTGTGCCTATGCGAGATACCTGTAAGACGGACAAAACTTCAGAATCGCGTCCTTTCCTTGCTCAAGAAACGATGACACTCGTCAAACTCGTACTTCTTTGAAATAACCGGAACTTGCAAGTTGAAACTGTTCGACATACCCCGCCGACCAAATTGTCGGAATTCTGAATTCTGGGCTCGCCAGGCGCGCGGGCACAAAAGTCCGGGTTCTGAGCGATAGAAGCTCGGTTTCCGGCATCATTCGGTCCGGAACTAGACCGGTAGTTCTATCATACCTTGCATACCTATCGGTCTTGCTCACATTCCTTTCTCATGGAACCGTAACATGTTCTTACCTGGTATGGATTCGACACGTATACATAGCGCAGACACTTTGTATCATAATGAGTTTCTCTCTACTACTAGCCACCGTTAGTTAGGGGCGCTATCATGGACTGCATGCCTGATGATGCTTGCTTCTCTGTTTGTAGCCCATCGCTTGTCTTATCTGCCATTTGAATACTGAAAGGATCTCCACACTTGCGCAGCTTTATGACATGCTCTTGTTGGCGAGCCACCATGTTGTTAAGTTCCAACAAACGAAATTCGTGGAGAAGACGATGCTCCTGCTTCGATGGGCACTCCATCTGGTCGCTGACAGTCGAAGTCCCGCTACTTTTGTAGTACTCAAGGAGGCTTTGGGTCAGTTCATCGGCCAAAACTTGAGTTTCTGTTACTAGCACACTCAATCCAATGGCCTCTTCCAGCGTCGTCTCCAGGTGTTGGTCGTCACGACCTACTAGTAGCTCACTCCTTAGGACGGCCGCCCGTTCCTCGTATCCAGGTCGCTGACTTTCCAGTTGCCTTGTAAGGTCTTGGATCTGCTGCTTGCATAAGTCATTTTCTACCTGTAGCTGTCGGATAGTGGCATCCCGCACCCGTAGTAACTCCTCGTTTTCCAAGAGTGGAACAGAATTAGGTGATCTTGTGTCAACAAGAGTCAATCCTTTCGAGAGCAGTGCCTCGTCGTCTCCCTCGCTACCGCATTGCTCCATCATTTCGTCACTGACTTCACTGTATATGTCATCTCCAGTTTTCAAAGACTCGGAACCCTGGGCCACAACAATGGGAGTGGGGTCTACCCGTGCCACGCCGTCACAAGCACTGTCAAGTACTGCTACAGAGACATCTTCGACGTCCTCGACGGGAGCAACAGCGAACGATAAAGGACTCTCGCACATGACATTGGCTCTTTCACCCAGGATCTCCGGTGTCTGGGACCTACGAGTGGGGTTCTCGGGGCACTTGGAACTCGTGCGCTCTCCATGTTTGTTGCAATGTATGGGTGTCGGAGTGCAGTACTCATCGAGCACGCGCGAGGCACAACTATCACTTTCGTGCTCATGATTCAGGTCGATTCTAGAGTGTTCGAGCGTGACATCCACTCGTGCATCACATGAAAGCTTTTCCTTTGAATCGCCCCTGCCCTTCATTCTGCTGCTTGTCGAGTTTCTCTGGCTGCCTCTTTGAAAGTGGTCCGATAACTCGAAGAGACTCAGTTTACGTATCAAGACATCACCCAACATCTGCTCAAGCTCACTGTTTCCATTCGTTTCACTTGGCTTTTGCGCAGGCATTCGATTGATCGGCTCTTGCGGCCGTATCCTGGCTCGTTTCGCCTTGAGCCGCGTCACTTTGCTCCTTGTCGTTGGTGGTCGGGATGAGTGGCACGACCGACCCAAGAACACGGAGGACCGAGGTGCTGACGATACCGAAATGCCATCGTATTCCAGATCGTCCAACGTAATAAGCTCAAGTCGCGTTCTCGATGTGTGCGACGACCGATAAGAAGACCGACTGACAATGGTAGAGGAATCGTCCGTGTCCGATGACATGATGCTATCGACGGCATTTTGGAATCGTAGTTTCCGTCGTCGCCTTCGAGGTGATCTCAGTCTTCGAAGGTCTTGAATCGTCTCGTGGAGCGAATCAGATGTGAGTGGAGGTGATGCTCGCTCTGGAGACACTGTTGGTCGGGGTGGAAGTACATCTTCATCATCATCGTCGTCGTCGTCGACAGCAGAGTAGAAGACCTGCTGTTCTGGGCTGTCCAGTACACTTGGTCTTGGCGGAAAGTTCATTTTTGGCGCCGTCTTTCAAGAATTTTTTCAGTCGCTTCCTGTCAGCAGAGCCGAGACGGATCTCTCCAATACCGCGATTTTAGAGGTGGAGATCGAGCGATCGAGTGTCGAGCATGTAGTTGTCGTCTGTTGACAGTCACGGGTTTAGGGTCGTGATCCGAAACGAACGAGACCCAACTTGAAACTCAAATCGCGCGGGAAACAAATTAGTTCTTTTTGTCATGACAAAACAGTGGTACATCCGGGTGTGTTGTTTGGAAGTCATCCAAAAGCCACTAAACCGTGTATGATATCATGACAGGCCCAAAGAGGATTTATGCGACGACAAAAAATCGCGGAAAGCATTGATGAAAAAAGCCCAAGTCGTGTCGCGGGTCTGTGCCAAAGAAAGAGATCAAACGAGCGTGTCTTGGAAGAGCATTCGAGAGAGGGGTTTCATTGTCGAGTAGAGACTGTCAGAAAAGAGCCCCAGAGCAAGACAGATACGAGTTCGACGGACAGAGTCGACGACGATACACACACCACCCCAACAGCAAGGAATTTTCCTTCTCGCGATGAGTACACCCCACGGCGAATCCTCCTCCTCTTCGTCCCTGCACAACAATCGTCTCTTCATGGACTCTGCACAAGCACCGATCGATGGTGACGACAGCAGCATTGTACAGCGGGAACTGAAATTGGACGAGATGCGAGCACGCGTGGAGCGGCAACTGCAGAATCTAGTGCGGGGTTCGGAAGGGAACTTTCAGTCCATCCGACAGCAAGTAGCTGAGCTCCGAACCAGTCACATTGAGCAGAGTCCAACAAGAAACGCCTCGTCTGATCAAAGAGAGATCACCTACCTGCCCAGCCCCAAGAAGCACGAGAGTCCTGGTGGAGCGAGCAGTGGGTTGTCCTCTGGGTCTTCGGAAAGCTTTCGACAACCGTCGCAAGCATCCGAAACCCTGTCGCTTCCAGAGCCCTCCCTGGCTTCGATGTCGTTGGCAGCCCCCTCGCTGGCTTCGGCGGATTCCAGTACTGACGAGTCGCAAGTGCAGCCCGCTTTAGCTCCGCCGGCCGTCATGGAAGTATCGAATCGACGAGTTGCCGACCCGTACGGAGATCAAGGTCTTTTCTCGGGAACTCTAATGCGTGGCAAGCCACATGGATCGGGTATCATGGTGTATGATGATAGTAGAACATACACTGGGACTTGGCGAGACGGTCACTGGCATGGACAGGGACGCGTTGTGTTCACCAACGGCGACAAGTATGAGGGTGCATACGAGAAGGACCAGCGTCACGGATACGGAGTGTATCAGTGGAACGATGGACGGCGATATGAGGGTGAATTCTCAAACGATCAGCGTGAAGGCCTTGGTGAATACAACTGGCCCGATGGAAGCATGTACAAAGGTTTCTTTCGAAATGGACACCGAGAAGGTCAGTGTTGTACATGACTCCGTTCTGGCCATGTTAACGTTCTCCGATCGACCTTGCTGACACACCTGTTCTCTCTAATTTTTCAGGTGAGGGAACTTATGTCTTTGCCACTGGCGACTGTTATACTGGAGAATGGAAACGTGGAAAGTACCATGGACTGGGTGAATGTGTCTGGTCCTCGGGTCGTTCTTACAAGGGCGAGTGGTTTGAAGGCAAAGCTCAAGGATACGGAATTGAGACTCGCAAGGATGGAACGATACGACACGATGGGCAGTGGAATCAAGATGCGCCTGTTCGAGATTAAATCTTCATGTGTCTAATGTAGTACTGTTACAGCTACTTACCTCCATTCCCACACGATGATAGCTACTTGCGGTTGGTAAAAGCAATGAAAGCTCGGTCTGATGCACTCTCGCGATCTGCGCGCTTTGAGAAAAGCGCTTATCGCGCGCTGTCTCGAACCCTCGCCGGATCGTATCTCGTACACATCGACGACGACGACGACGGCGAGACAGTTGCAACCTGTTGTTTCTAAAACTTGCCCTCGTCGAATCCGCAAACGTGGTATATCCCAGTTTCAACACAGCACGCAGTCTACAAACATTCAATAGTGGGGAAGAAATCCCGAGAAAGCAAAAGTTAGACAAGAAACACTCAGCCAAGTTGGTTCGAAATTCTGAATGTTGCGTCTTTCGATGTCTCGCCTCCCCAAACCCCGAGTATCGGGGTTGTTGCTACGGGCCTTGCGTGGAACTATCAGCAGGAAGCGACATTTTTCAAGCAGAACAAGATCCATCGGTACCCGACGCAGCCGCAATCTCCTTCTTCGTCCCGCCGTTTTCACTGGAGTAGTCTGCCTCGGCTCGTTCGGGGCAGTTAGCATTTGGGAGTGTGAGCAGCGAATGGGCCAAAAGAGCCACAGAACGACTCTCTTGGAGAGAATAAGCGAAAGGACAGGTCTCATATGGCGTGAGGATGACTTCCAGTACTGGCGTATCCCGTCTACCCTTCGAAGTTATCTTTCAACCGAGATTGCCGAGTCGATCGAGGCCTATGCAAACGACGGTCGAATGAGAAGTGTGGGTCCCATTATCGCCGCCACCGTGGGCGTCTCTTGTGCCTTTGCCGTCGCCTCCATGCCCAAATCTCCGGTGGCACGCACAACGCTCTCCCACCTCTTTGCCCATCGGTCTGGCTCAGGCCGTGCGTTGCCATTATTGCTGAGCTGCTTCGCGCACACTGGTCCGGTCCACCTCTTGTTCAACATGTCCGTTCTGTGGAGTTTTGCTGAGCCTCTGGTAGAACTTTGCGGCAGCCGTGAGCAATTCTGGGCTGCATACGTTAGCGCTGGTACCTTTTCGTTGTTTGGGGCATCATGCCTCGATATCGCAATGAAACGGGTCTTGAATTACCCATTTGGAGCCGGCATGGGTGCCTCGGGTGCACTGTACGCCGGTATCACTGCGTTTGCCTTGACATACCCGGACGCAAGGATCGGCATACTCTTTGTGCCATCGGATGTTCATTTTCAAGCCATCCAGGCGATCAAGGGCATGGTTGCTTTTGACTTGGTCGGACTCG
>OLMU01005956.1:0-10496 GCA_900291995.1 Licmophora abbreviata | reverse complement strand
CTTCCGAGAAATCCTTCCTTGTGGTGTCCATCGCAAACCACCTGGTGCGGAGCACTCCCCTGCCTGAATTCATCCCATTCCACCTCTGCCATGATAATCTGCTCTTTGTGGGCGATGAACTTTTCGCGGCCCTGAATGGTACCGCCCGTCCTGGTTGTCTTCATGGTGACATCCTTGGCAACCAGATTGGCAGCTTCGGTGATCTTGCCCGATTGGCACTTCTTCCACCACTTCTCGACCAATTCGACGTCTGACATGATGATATCTTCTTCCTTCCTTTTGACGATTCTTGAGAGCAATGAGCACGGAATGTATTCTCTTTGTGGTGACTATTGTGATACGACTATACGACCTGGTCGTATCATAAGTGCAGTAAGATCAAAAGAAGATTCGATGAAGATTCGCGAAGTGTAGCTGTGATATGTACAAAATCGCTAGCCTCTCCATCTCGTATCATAAATATGTATCCGAGTTCTGTTGTCAAAAGAGAAAGCTCCGACCGTGCGGCGTCCGTCTGACAATCGTTGGCCTCAGGCCCTGCTCCAAATCCGCTGAGACGGAGCTGGAATGCGACTCGACTCACTCTTCGAGCTCGACAACTAGAGCGGACATCTGACACATCGGCTCGAGTCAGTCCCTATCACACTACCGGAAAACTGAAAGCATGCGGCTGCACTAAGTTCCTGAAGTCGACCTAACTCAGTCAACGCAACCCGGGCGACCCGGTTGTCAGAGACAGGATGCAGGTAGCAGTTCGTAGTATTCATCCTAGTGAGAAAGGATATCTTCACATACATGGTTGACCACCATGCTAAAGGTACCGGCCCAGAAAAGTTTACGATACATATTATAAATTAGTGCGCTGTCCATCCCTCTCCATTGTCTTTTTGGATGTCCTGCGACTAATACTAGTTCAGGCGTGACTTGTCATCATCGTTTTGTTCCTATTTCTCCTGCCCTTTCACGTTGCCGTTGCCAGCCGGGTTTTCGGCTGATTCTTCTACCACCGCTGACTCGACACGCTCCTGTCGCTTCTTAATGGCACTTAACAGGTCCATCTGAGTGGGGCGCACAGTTACGGGGATGGAAAAGCCCAAGGACTGACGTTCCTTCTTGTAAATAGCGCGAAGCGTGTCGTCAGGATTTTCCATCACGACACCATTCTTGTAGTCGGACCGAATCTCGGATGGCGCGTCATGGAGTAGCTGGTTTACCATCAAGACCAGGGATTGCTTGTCAGAGGGAGACTTCTGCGTCGATCGATGTCGATATCACAGACCCGGAAGCATCGGCTTGTTTTGGAGTGCCTTCTTTGATCCCGTGGTCGCCGGCGAGCTGATCAGATTGTCCTCCAATTACTGAGTTTTTCACTGGGGTCGTCTGAGTACTCTCGGGACCCTTGCTCTTCTTTGTCGCCTGTTGTTGCTCCTTCCTTCTGTGAGCCGCCTCTCTTCGCGCTTCTGCTTCCACGCGTGCATGATGTTTCTTTACCGCCTCAGCGAGGATCGTGGCGAAGGACGCTAGAATTCCAAGTACCGTCGTCGTCGCTCTTTCACCTCCGCTCTCTCCACAGTAACGTGAAAGTGCCTTGCATGCGTCGATGGCTAGGTCTCTATCCTGTTCAAGCTTTTCGAGAATGTCCGTTGCCTCTTCCATGAACTCTTCTAGTCGCTCGATTCCACCGTGAATGGAATCTTCTCGGTCAGGGGTAGCAGCATCGGACTTGACGTCTTCAAATGCATCCTCCTCGTCCTCGTCCTCCCTTGAGTTTGAAGTCGTGCTTTCTGAGGATTCAGACTGCATCTCAGCAGACTTTTTGGAATTAGACTCAATCGCAGCGAGGAACGCTGCCCGATGTGAGAACTCTTTCTTTCTTGGTACCTCTGGCTCTTGTGCAGCTCCCCGTTTCTGAATTGCAGCCAGCATTGCAGCACGAGGATCTGTTGCGACAGCGTCGGCAGGACTTCCGTTAGAGTCATCAGAAGCGATACCAGCATCTTTTCGCAGGTGATCGAGCTCAGTTCGACATTTGGCTAGTGAAGCATTCATCGTACGAGCTGCGCCAAGCATGTCGGAGATGGCCATACGACTTGCCAATTGACACTCCGGAAAATCTGAGAACAAATCTAGGGCGTCTTCTCGCTCCTTTGCGACGAAAATCATGACAATATAATCAAGAACACTCGTCTTGCCGTCTGAGCTCTTCGTTTGGGTGAGCTTGAGCAGTGAATCAAACTTGAAGCCTGCCGCTCCACCAGTGCGTGTACCCTCGTTCATGATGTTTCCTACATGAAGAACCATCTCTAGAACTTCTTGAAGTTTGATACTTGTCATCACCTGGTGACACACCTGTGCAAGTACCTTGAGGTTCTCGCGAAGGTCCGTTGCGGTATCCTTGAGAGTATCCATCGTCTGCAGGACCTGAACTTTGGCCTTAATTCGAGGCACAGTGACAGCTTGCCGGAAGAATAGCTCTGCCGCGACGAGCCGACAATCGCTGCCCTTATAAGCCTTGATGACTTTCGCCTCAGTCGGTGTCGGAAGGAGATCTCTCACAAATTGAACTCGCTCGCCTCGGATCTTTCGCAGAGGATCCAAGTTCGCTATCGTATCTGCCAAGTCTCGATGTGAAAATTCCTTGAAAGCCTTCAAACTGATTGCAATGTTGTTTGACCGAGTCAAATCGAGCAATTTCGCCTTATCGTCACCGGTCGCTTTCGTCGACTCCGTCGCTGCACCAACTCCCTTGTTCGTCTTCTTCTGGAAAAGCTCGACAAGCTTTGAGATGTCATTACCTTCCGGCTGCGGTGCTGCCACTCTTGGTTTTTTGGCAGCCCGCCAAATGCTATTGTCCAGCTCCTCGCCGGACAGGACTGTCCAATGAATATTGACTAACTGGGCGCCGCGAGCAGACGACTTCTTGATCATTGCTGGTCTTGACGCATTTGCATCACCGCCGATGACGGCTTTGATTACTTTCTCGTTGGCACCTTCCTTGAGCATCTTGTGCCGAACCGCGTCAATCGGAATATTTACACGAAGCATTCTGCGGTACGGGGCGGCACAGGCTTCTTCCTCCGGCGACAAGTTGATCACGGAAGAGGTTGTGAGGCGGGGGGTTTCGGTGGGATCGGGACCTAGGACAGCCAGAGAAATTTTGGGGTCCACATGATCCTTCTTCATTTTGTGACGGACGGCATCCGCCGGAATCATCATCTTGAGCATCTTGCGATACGTTGACGCCACTATTTCTTCGTCTGCAGAGAGAACGACTGCCGGTGTGGCAGACACGGAAGGTGTCTGTGGGTCGGCACCCAACACTGCCGCCACAATCTTTGGATCAACCTGGTCACGCTTCATCTTGTGTCGCACCGCATCTACCGGTATCATCATCTTGAGCATCTTTCTATATGTCAAAGCAACACTTTCGTCTTCTTCTGTCAACTCAGACAACTTTGAGTTGTTAGGTGATGGGTTGTCATTTTCTAGTGAAGCTGCCAAGACCGCATCTGGTGAAGCCGCCAAGACCGCATCAATGATCCTCGGGTCAACTTTATCTTTCGACATCTTGTGGCGGACTGCATCGGGCGGAATACGCAACTTCAGCATCTTCCGGTAGTCTTCAGCTATTTGTTCGTCCTCTGCCGATAGGGTACCATTGTCGTTCTCCGAGTTTGATCCTGCCTGGTTGACACTAGCCGATGGGGAAAAGACCGCTTGCACAATCCTCCCTGAGACCTCATCTTTCTTCATCTTGTGTCGTACAGCGTCGGCCGGAATTTTTAATTTGAGCATTTTCCGATACGTTGACACCGCATTCGCTTCCTCCTCACTGAGGCCGGACGGGGCGGACTCCGTCTCCATCACCTCTTGGATCGCCTGTTCTGGATTCTTCGTAAGTCGCATTTGCCTATATGTTTCGAGCACCCTTTGTTCCTCCTCCGTCAATCCACCGGTAACAAGGTCCTTGGCAGGACCAGATAAGTCTTCCACCGCTTCTTGCTTGTGTCGATGCTTTCTTTCGGTCTCGTTCGGAAGATCTCGTTGGTTCATCTTTGTCGATGCTGTTGCGACTTCCATCGAGATTCCAGGATGCAAAGCGGTTGTCTGATAAAACACTCCTGCAAAGAGGAGCACACCCTCCACGTTCGAAAAGAATAGCGACTTACAAGAACCATCTAGCAAAGCCAAATCAGCTCGGTTGTCAGCCATGTCAAGTGTGAGAGACTTGACGGCGTGCCTTGACACACCCCATTCGATCCGAGACAGCGGCCGTCCCAAAGTCGATTGGGCGACAAAAATCACTTTCTTTCCGATAACGGAGGTCAGACGATCACTAGCAGGAATATCGGAACCCCCGAGGAGCTCAATGATGGCGGCGTCTGACTGCGAGTCGAACAGATCTGAAGGCAGACTCGCAAGATCAATCTGGTCGCCAGTTTGCAATTGTCCGTTCGATGGCATATCAGTACTCATATCGGATAGCAGCGCAGATCGAGACATCGCGCCTACTTGTCTCTGTACAGGAGTTGTGTCCGTCTGTGGCTGCTGAGGGTCACTCGATCCTCTCGGGATAGCCTGCACTTCGCTCACAACATCTTTGCTGGGCCGTGACGGTGTCTCAGATTGGGACCGTTCTACAGATCGAAGTTTCAACGTCGACCACGGGGCGACAAATTCAGCCTCGTTCTTCTGAGCCTCATTTGGGACTGTGGGTGTCAAGAGTGCTTCTGCTTTCCTTTGTCCTGCCAACTGAATCTCAGGAGCCGAGGGTATTCTCGCTGTGCTCCCGACATGTATAATGCTACGAGCAGTGGCTGTTTCCCGGACTTCGGTTGTCGGTCTCAGTTTGACGCCTGCCCAGGGTACGACCGCAGATACAGTATCTAGCTCGACGTAATCCCCTCTTTCGACCCGCTAGTGTCCTCGGAGTCAGCATGTCTGCTACAATCACACTTTCCTCTTCTGGGACAGCATCAAGTAGACTTGAAGTACGCATCGATGGAACTGCTGCATGAGAAGATTCATCCGATGCAAGTATACTCCCACCAGCTTGTAGTGCTTGTTTCTCTCGGTGTGAAGCCAACCAAGACTTGCGTTGATCATAGAGGATATCAGAATCTCGATCGCTCGTCACCGAATCTTGATCAGTTGATTCCTCGACGAATTCATCGTTCGTTTGCCCATTGAGGTGAATGAGCGGCAGATCCTCTGTCTGCCGTGCATCTGCCAGCAAGGAATCTGATATGGTCACCGCTACCACTTCATTGCTCTGAGTATGCTGTGGCTCATGTGATCTGGTGAATCGAGTAGGAGCGTCTGATGAACCTTCCGTCACCGAAGAACCGACACGTCCGATACCATTGGCTATTGACGTGCCTTGGGTTGCCGACCCTTCACTCCCAGCGACACTTGCATTCGTCAGAACTTCTTGCGAGAGAGACTTGCCCTCGGGTGATTTAGTAGCGGACTTGGGGGGCGGTGTCCATTTTCGTGTAGGCTCGTCTATGGAGGGCAATGGAGGGGCAGTGGCTGTTGCTTCGGACAGTCGACGAATCCTATCCGCAATCGACTTGCGCGCAACAGGAATCTCTTCTTTTTCTTTCTTGGTCAACTTCTTGTCGCTCACCAGCTGTGTCTCCGTTACACATTCCATGGTCGAGGCTCTTTTCAAGTGTAAGTTCATCTCAACAAGCATTTTTTTGGTCTTTGAATCGAATTTGACCCGCTGAGGCTTTTCCGATACATGAAGCGGAGCGTTCTTCTGAAAGACAGCCCTGAAACTTGTCCAGAGCTTATAGATGTGAAAGGAGAGGACGAGGTGAGAGAAATGGAAGCTCGAGACTCGGTAAGGACACTGCGCGGTTTCTAAGAGCACCCACCTCGGTGTGATCCCCAGCCACTTCCTTCCGCAACACCTGCAAGAACGCTTCATAGCAGCCTTCTCGTGGAGGTCCTGAAAAGGAGCGGACATTTAAGACACATGGTCGGGAAGACGAAACAGATGATGGAGGTTTAGTGTGCATTGACCTCGCTGTAGTGGGGGTCGCCGACGGTGTCTCCGTTGTCGACGATGATGCGTGTGAGCTCGTCAGTCCCGCCTCGCGCTCATGCTGTCGCCTCATGAGTCGCTCCATCAGTGTTCCACCCATGTCCATCGTGAGAACACTGGCACTATCGGGTCTTCTTGCTTGTACTTTCTCTTCCGCAGTCTTGGAAGATTCGTCAGATCCGGGAATCGCCGAAACTGGCGTGTACAAGGCGCTCTTCTCGTCTTCGACCCTACCGAACAACAGTCGCCTCCCTTTGCTGCCATTTGTTTCAGATCCCTTCTGTTCTTTCTGTGGAGACTTGCTCGAAGCAATCGCTTCCTTTGGAATGGGCCGAAGGGGTGATTTTGGCATTTTCGTTTGGCGTTTCGTCTCCTTACCGCTCGTTTGGACCGACCGATTCAGCACCTTTTTCAGAAGCACGCGCTGATCTTCCTCGAGTTGGGTCGAGGTAGCAGCCGACGAGATTTCCGAGCGTGCAGATGAATTCGACACAGACTTTATATTGTATCCTGATCTCCTGCTTCGCGTATTGTTACCGACGTCTCGTTTCAGGGCAGTCGCGGCCGACGACTTGAGGACATGGCGCAGATACTCGCGCTGCTCGGGAGTGTTCGAACTCGGCTGAAAGGTCGATCGGCTTTGGGCTGTCGTCGTCATATTTCTGTTCCCACTCGCGTTCTTTCTCAGCACAGATCTCAGTATCTTCTTCTGGTCGTCGTCCTGGGCTGTGTCACTCTGCTTCAATATAGTCGTGGAGGCCGCAGTCGAGCGAGGAGCATGATGTTTCTTGCTGTCGACGTCGAACGACACAGATTCATTCTTCATTACATTTGATTTCGTCTGAAACGGCACTCTAGAAGGAGACTCTCGTTGTATCTGCTTTGTTGTATGGACGATTTCCCCCTCTGGTTGCGTCGTCGAAATCTTTGCTCCGCCACCACGCTTCCGATGCTGCTGCTGCATAAGCTCCAGCTGTCGAGCATTCAGCTCGAATTCCACCGGTTTTTTCTTGGGCTCGGTTAGTTCCAGCGAAAAGTCCCTTCGATGGGTACGTCGATGAGAGGATGACATGGCGCTGGTGACAGTAGGGTGGCAAAAGTGGGAGTGCCTTCGCTAGAGGCGCACGAGACCAAAGAGCCGCTGCCGTCGTCTTGGTTTGATGTGTGTTTATGCCGTTGGCTCACATTTTGCGCCAAAAGACGTTAGTCGTGCACGCGCGGGCGGTCGTAATCAGCGAGCATGTCCTTCGGACACTTGACACTTTAAAATATATTAATCAATATATAGTATTAATCTGTATATATGTATTCGCCGATTAGATGTATATATGATAAAACACACATTCTTTTATTTTGGAAGAAATCATTGATTTTCGAGAATATAATGATGCTTCGGCCAATTCCGGAATTGTCAGAACCATACACTTCATAGAAAAACACCGCAGCAAAGATTGTTGCGTTGTTGCGAGTCAGTCTCCCTTGCGGCTTGTCGTTTCGCTCAGACTGTTTTCGTGGCTTTCAGCGCTTCCTGTTGTCGACACATTACGAAGCCTCGTTCTTTCACTTTTCATTGCAAAGGCGGCTTGGAAAATCGAAAACTCAAAATTCGCCCCTCCTCTCAGTCACTCGCGCTTCAAGATAATCTCATCCACGACACGCCAACGCCGGGGAGCGACAGAGGCGCCTTTCTGTACGAACAGTGCTACTAGTACCGACTCCAACGAGGATAGTACTACTATGGACTCGGACTTCGATTCGCTGCGACGAGAGGCGACGAAATTGGAACGTCATCTGGAGGACAAGATTGCGAGGTACCAGCAGGTAGGTTGTCGTAGAGAGCAGTACAACGCCTACGTGACAGAACACGGATTATTGTGGAGTGCGGACGGTTGCTTGGTGTCACTTGCTTGTCGTTTCGTTCGTTGATTGCGGTCTGACCACCCTCCTCTTGCCCTTTGACAGCTGGCTCAACGTTTTGCATCGACAAGCGCGGCAACCTCCTCCACCGATCCCCTCTGGAATGACCCCGAAGCGGGCAACAGTACACTCGCGAGTAGTACTAGCATGGAAGAAGAGAATGCCTTGCGGACTGACATTCAGCGTCTCTTGAACCAGCTGAGTGATTTAGTCAACGTCAAACTATCCCCTGCGGCAGAGCGGTCCGGGAAGTCTCAGCATGCGCTCTTGGTGAAACGATACCGCGAAATACTCTTTGATTTGAGCAGTGACTACAATAAAACCTCTTCTACGATATCGCGCAAACGCCAACAACAAGAATTGTTTCGGGGTGGTAACTCCAGCACATCTTCTGGAAACGCAGATCCTGCCATGGAACAATTGTTGCGAGAGCGAAACTCAATTCAAAACAGTATGAATGCCAGCAACATGGTGCTGTCGCAGGCGAGTGATGTGCACAGTGACTTGAGAAACCAGGGCAACTCGTTGCGAAACTCCCAGAGCATCATGAGTCGCATCAGCAGCAATATTCCTTCGTTGAACAAAGTAATGGACGCCATCAAGAGAAAGAGAAGCCGCGACGACATGATTGTATCGGGCGTGATTGCATTTTGCATCTTGTTTACCTTGTGGTACTTGTTTGGGTGACGTGTAAGCAGAAAATGACACGAGGAGACATGCGGCCCATACAACGGAAATAGTCGTTTGTGGGATTAATGATGCGAGTAGCGGCATTCTATTTCGAGTCACATAAACATTCCTAGCTACTTTCAACAACTTACGCGTTTGTCTACATCATTTACGGCCTCGGATCCCTCTCGTTTGAGGCTACGAATCCACTACGAATCGACACTCTGGTCTCGTGTCGGGATCCGATACTCTCACCGAGCTCAAGGTCGTCGTGCACGTCGCATTGCCACAGTATGGATAGGAAGGAGTACACGACGCCGATTCTTGACACGAATCGGATGAGTAGCAAAACTGCTCACCACTCTCCGTACTTCCTGCTTGCCCCAAAAGACACGGATAGCCACCCGAGGACCGAAGTGAATCCGCATTTGTACCACAGAAGCGCTGCAAGAATATGTAATGACGGGCATCACCGCCGTACTGTACCGAAAACACGTCTGCCCCCACCACGCCGTCGCACTCTCTCGCATTCCCACCCGGGATCAATACAGTTGCCGGCATCTGGGTTAGTTTAGTACCCTGACAGGCAAACGAAACATATCCGTCACCGTTATCGTTTTCAACATTGCCGTTGCACACCATGCTATCCACGTCTACAAAGGCACAGCGCTTAACATTGCGACTACCGTCGGCACCCCATACAACCTTTCCACCATTGCCACAACGTATGGTGACGGGTGGTCTCGTATAGTCGCAATCGGTAGTGACAGAACCCCATTGTACAGAATGACGAGATCGAAACAAAGGGTCGCCTTGAGACGGCGCTGACGTAGGAACACGGTCAAACGTCGGAAATAGAGTGGAAGGAGAGACGGAAGGGGAGGAAGATGGCACGAATGTAGAAGTGGGAGAGAGTGAGGGAGCTATTGATTCCGTTGGATAAGCGGACGGACCCATCGTATCCACAGGTACGTTTCCGAGAGCTGGTGGACGTGTGATGCCGATCGTTGTGACCCCGACCGGTGATTCCGATGGAGAAGGAGCAACTGTCGGTGCCTCGTCTTCAGTATCGACGTCGCCATCCTCCTGCCGGGCAGACTTGTTGTCGTTGCTCTTTTTTTTGGCCCAGACCGCAATCACGATTCCTCCGATCACAGCAGAGAGAACCAAAACTAGCAAGATGATGAGATAGCGGCGGCGATGGGTGGGCTGCAGGCTCTTCCTACAACTTTTCCGGTCGGGTGTTGTAGCGCTCTCCTCCAAAACCTCTGCCGTGTCGACCTGGACGCCTTCGTCCAAAGCAGCGTTCTCCTCTTCGTCCGTATAAACCGAAAGTGTATAGGATGACGGCACGTCCGAGGATGGAGCTCCAGATAGGGCAGTCTCCGGTTGTGCACCTAGAGTATCGCTACTACTTGTGGTACTCCAAGGGGCCGGATCATTCGTATCGTTGGAGAAGGATGCCCATGGACGTGCTGGCATAGCGAACTATTGTAGTAGGTAATATAGCTGCGTAGCTAATGTTGCGGCACGCCAATGAAGGACCTATTGATTCAATTCCGTCCACGCTTTCAATCAAGCAATCTATGTATCGTCCTCGTCGATCGAAGATGAATGACCGAGTGAAACCTACAAGGCATATCTTCTGCACCTTTGGCAGGATTGATTGATTCGTGGTGTTCCGAGCAAACTAGCCATCAGTCCTGTTTTGGAGCAAGTCCCGGTTCCTTGTTCTGCAATAGTTGAACATGACGTCAAACACGACTAGATTCTTAGATGCGACTGGAGACGGAAGATAGAAGATTGATGAGCTAACACTACAGTCATCATAGTTCTACCATGTACTAGTCGTACCTAT
>OLMU01005952.1:0-10424 GCA_900291995.1 Licmophora abbreviata | reverse complement strand
TCGTCCGATGGAAGGACGCCTCTCTACGCTGCATCGGAGGGCGGGCACGAGGCGGTTGCGAAGTTCTTGTTGGATCGAGGGGCAAACGTAAATCAGGAAATGAACGATGGTAACACGCCCCTCCTCGTGGCATGCTGGTTGGAACACGAGGCCATTGCTCGCCTGCTACTGGATCGAGGTGCCCATCCGAATCAAGTCATGAAGGATGGCACGGCACCGCTCCATGTCGTCACTCGGAATGGAAACGTGGATATTGTGCGATTGCTGCTGGAACGAGGTGCCACTGTGGATCTGGCCACCAAGAATGGGATGACCCCTTTGATGGTTGCCTCCCAGAATGGTCACGAGGCAATTGCGCGACTGCTTGTGGAGCGCGGGGCCAAAGCGGATCTGACTGTGAAGCGCTGGTTTCGAAAGTGGACGGCTCGTGATTTTGCCCAAAAGAATGGCCATCCCGAAATAGTGTCCATGTTAGCGTGAGGTGAGAAAGCGAATGGCGATCAGTCAACGACTGTTCTCTTGTGTAGAGAAAATTAAAGTGCCTATTTCCTTCTTAAGTAACAAGGGAGATTGTACGTAGAACCACCAGATATTGAAGCATTCCCAGACCAGAGCCCAATGAAATCAAACCGATATTACGATGAGATTACATCTCTAGTCTACCCAGACGACTTTCGAAGCGTCAGGTTCGCCAAAAAGCCACCGACACCTTTTTCTTTTACATCGCTCTGAACTTCTCGTCCAATCTCTTTGCCGAGACCTACGAATCTGCTTCCCAGTCCAAGTCCCTTACCGACCGCCAGACTTGATGCGTTTTGCTGGTTTGGCTAGCGCATGGCCTACAGCAGCACCCATGCTCGACTTTCGGTGCCGCTCGCTCCAAGCTGTGATACCAGGCAGCGCGTGAAGTCGTAGCGATCCTGCAGAGCATGCAGCTGCCGCCACGACAGGACGCATGAGCGATGGGCCAAAGTCCACATCCCAAGCAGCAGGTACATTCTCGTCCAGTTCCTCCGCCTCGGTAATGTGCCATTCGTCAATGAATTCCAACGGTGTAATGGCGGAAAGCCTGTGAATCGTCACCCCACGCCCGCTGCAAACGGTAATGGCCGTTCCATCTGGAGTGCAGGTAATCTTGTGCGGCACACCACGCCACGACTCTAGTGCCTTGGAGCCCAAGCTCACGCCCTCGAGCGAGAACAAGTGCAGAGTGATGACATGACGGTTGAGTGAAGGAGTGCTCGTCGATTGAATTGTCGTCTTGCAAACAGTCACGACGAATCCCTGGACACTAAGCGCTAAGGCAGGCGTATCAGCAAAGACGGTACGCGTCTGAATATCATCATTCACGGGAAAGTCCAATGTGTCCTGGGGCGGAGCGAAGCTACGAATCATGGTACCGTTTCCAACGCTAAACACGCAACATCGCTTCTCAGAAAGCGAAGCGCAAATGTGAATCGCGCTGCTCAAGGCGACAGCCTGAACCTTGGATCCACCATGTCCTGCAAGGCGGACACGAGGACGCAGTGGTAGATAGTGGGAAGACATGAATCGCCATAGAGTTGCTCCTCCATCGGCGCTACCGATGATGGCGAGCTCTCCGCCGACGCCACCGTGGCCAGCCGCGGTTCCGATGGGATCCATAGTAATGCACGTGATTCGACTGCTGTGTACGACAGGAACGATTGCCTCGCCCTTGATGGTGCCCTTGGCTGGGTCCACCAACTGCATTGACAAGGCGCCACACCCGTCGCCATCGCTAAGAACGAGTAGAACGGAGCGCCCCGCGAAGAGCGTCTTGGAAATGGCGACTGCAGGCGGCGATGTACTTGCCTCTCCGGAACGCTTCGATGGGACGTACGGCAAGCGAGGGACGATGCGAAAACGCGGTAGCTCTCTCTGTGCAACAAAGCATCCCTTGTCAATCGGTCGAGAGTCCGCCGAGTAATTGAGTAGTGTTTCATCTTCCAGAGACGAAACCTCTGGCTTCCAGGCCCATCGGAAAGAGTGAAAGATACCTTGGGCATCCACTGCAAGGACTCGATCGGTCCCAGCCAATCGGATCGCTGTCAGTGCTGCATGTGGTCCAGGAGGGGGCGCGTCGAGATGTACCCAATGAGATACCGGCGCGGAAAAGAATGGGAGAAAAAGAGGGGCGCCAAAGAGTCGTTGGGACCCATCAATGTTTACATCCTCCTTGTCGTTGGATGTCTCGTCGTCTTCATTGTCTTGTTCCTCAATGGAAGAAGGACCGGCGCCTTGGGTATACGCACTCAGCATCTGATAGAACGACAGCTTTCGAAAGTTCCGTATTCGTTGGACACGTCGGACGTGGCTCCGGGAGAAAAGTTGCATAGGACACTGACCAAAATGGGCGATCTGTAGCTCGGTCGCAATTCGAAGTGACTCGTCTTCAATGCTAGCAACGTCCACGCTTCCGTAGTACGTTAGGTAGAAAAACACATTGTGCTGCTTTGATCGCTTCAGGGCCCTGCTGCTTTCTACAAAAGTAGCGGAGGGCGAAGCAAGTCGGAATGAGGCGAGTACGTCACATGCAAGTGAGAGCCTATGCAGTTCTCAACGTACCTCCCAAATATAAGATCAATCCAGTCAGGGAGCATTTCGGAACAGATGTCACTCTCGAGGGCGTTTCTCATTACTTCTACGAACTTCTCTGGACTTCCTTTCGCCCACGGTGGCAGAGTCACGTCGCCCAGGAGCTCGCCTTCCTGAGATGTTCCGAGCTTGAACCTATTTGTGTTCTTCAGGAAGGCCGGGCTACTATACCACTCTGGAGTCAGTTCTTTCACTTCGGCCGCGGAGCTGCCAGTGCACATCTCCCACGTGCGGGGCACCGAACTAAAAAGACGGTCCGCAACATCGAAATGTCCTCCTTGCAGTTGTCTGTGCAACCCAGCAAACGGGTGCATACGGACAAGAAAGTGCAAGACGACACCCGCGCTTGTCGAGTAGTGGCTGCCGTACATGAACGGCGGAATCGTGGGGTCGGAGAAGGTCTCAAATCTCTCAACGAAATCATTAAGGCGATCAGGGTTCAAGGCCCCGATCGGCTTTGAGAGATCCCTGTAGTTCATTGGATCTCCAAGGTCGGGGATCTCTTCGGAGCTGTAGTTCGCCAGCACCCAGGGCATGACTGGATACTGACAAAGATCATTGTAGCTGCGACCTGCAAGCATGTTCAAATGCAAAAGATAATCGAAGTTCGTGATACGGCCATCGACCCATCCTATCGTCAGTCGGCTCAGCTGTTCATAAAGGAACTGTCGGCTCTTGTCTGGCCACTGCTTCACTGCCTGAGGCGGGGCCCTTCTCATGATTCCGTTTGCAGCTTCGTCACGTCGCATGTTGCCGTCGTGGCCAGCCCCGAAATCCAGAAACAGAGAACTCCCCGCTGAAAACAACCCAAACCCTCCCAATGAACTCCCTCCGGAGGGAATGAAGAACATTTCAAGAGCAGAATCGCGTAGTCGATAACGGCGCAGATAGACATGCGAGAGTTCGGAAAGATTCCATCGTACTGATCGGGGACGGGTTGCTGCGACTTCACGATGCTGTCGCTCAAGAAGTTGTCGCCGGTCTTCGTCTTTTACGTCTGAGTCGCCTTGGCCCCCCGTTTCCTCTATCATGCGTTGCCGCTCCGCCTCCTCCTGCACGGCAAGCATTTCTCCTTCGAACAGTCCCTGCGCTTCCGCATCATATTCAAGGATGAGATGCGTGGCAGAAAGGAAAATCGTACATTTTCTGCTACCTTCGGCCTTCACGTGCAGACATTCATCAAAGTGTTCTTCGATCAAAATCGCTTGCGACGAGTGGATAGTGTTCAACATCGAAGACGAGTTATCTGGAGGATGAGAAAAAGGGCTAGACGCAATATTGTGATGAAACGAGGCAATCTCTGATTTGTCGCCAAGTTGTTCCTTGAACTCTTCTTCGTTGGATGGATCCGTCTCCGCAGCCATTTCCGTATTCGTCGAGTCGTCATTGCTCTCGTTGGCGTCATTTGAATTCTCAGAAGTCGATCCTTTGCCAGACTCGCGATCGCTTTCATCTCCCGAAGGAAAGCCAAGAGAGCCATCACCATAAAAATCGTCATCTTCCCTTTCATCAAAAAGTTTCAAAGCTTCCGCGTCCATTTCCGGAAGGGCTTCGTCTTCGATCTGTTCTTTCTTCGTGATGTCGACAATTTCAATGTTCCCGGCTTCAAGAAGGTTTTTCGTGAGTTCGGTGATCTCGAGTTCGTCGGTGCTCGCTCGTCGACTGCCATCGTCCACATTTGAGCTGCTCTCGGGAGCTGCTTTCAAAGGTGACTCGCCTCCATCCATCGGGGTTGGGCTATGATCAAGATACGAAGGAATGTAGCGTCTAAACTGTGGGTTGCACGGCACGCTGATCAGTCGACTCCGAATATCACGATTCCCGTCGGAGATTCCTCTCTCCCACAAGCTTTCCATACTGTCGTCGTTTCCATCCTTCGCCATTTCCATGTAACGGGCCAAGCAGAAGCGCTCGGTGTACGCTCTGAGACTATGCCTGTGGGATGGCAAATACATCGATACCATCTCATTGCGCCGAGACTTCTCCACGGACGCCATTTCTATGAATGTGCTCATGGCGTCGGCGGCAGTCTCAGATCCACCCATGAGCAAGTGAGCCGTTGATTGCATTTCTGGCATTTGACCATCTTCATCTACTCTTCCCCCCGTGTTCATATTTGAGTCGAAAAGCTCTACTAGCTCTGATTCGGCCGCATCACGAGCAGAACTCTCGTCCCAGGTATCCAGATAAGGCGCGAGAAGAGAAAGAAGCATTTCCGCTTTCGCATTGGAATCTTTCGGTGTGACTGTACCGGCTTCCGAACTCATCAGAATCTTGCATTCTTCTAGTGTGGAGCCAAGACCTTGATACTGACTGTAGCCCATCTTTGACATGTTTGTTGTGTCTCTTCGTCTAGATACGTCATCACTAGTCGTCTCACCGTAAGCTTCGTGAAACATGACAAAGTCTTCGCCGGTCTTTCGTTGTGGGGACCTTGTTTGATGACCTTCAGAGTCGCTGCTGAACGTGATCTCTTCGACTGTACCACTTTGCTCACTGTCGTCGGGCGCGCCTGGAGGAATCAAGTCTCCACCAAGGATCAACCTCTCGACCTCCCGGGAAGACTCGGCTTCAGATCGATGGACCTTGCGACCAGGTGATCCACTGTAATCACTCTTGTCGTCCTCGTATGCATCGAAGAGTGCATTTTCACGAAGACGACGTTCACCTTCATAACGAGCTCGTATTTCCTCGACTACTGAAGCGAACAACTCATAACAAATCTCGGCGCCTCTTTCGTCCTGCACATTCCGGTGGTGAACACTTGCGCGTCGAAGCGAGGCAAGGCCGTTCAGGGCTACATCCCTGGAATTGGGGAAAGAAAGACCGACAACTGCTGCCATCATGGTGTATCGTAGCTCCGTAGCAATATGCTGAAGAAGCGCCGCTTTTAAGAAACTGGGCTTCAGCTCCTTGCCAGCTGAATCACCAGTCTTCGCTCCCGACTTCATTTCCTGCGGAATCATGACCTCAACGGACGACTTCAAATTCCTAACGGAGCCTATAACAACGCGAAACGTTGGCTGGAGAATTGGCAGCATCGCCTTTGATGCCGCTGCCGGTGACTCTGGTGGAACAAAACCAGTATGCCCGCTCTTCGACACTGGGGTTGAAGGGGTAGTAAGGCCTAAATCGGGAACTGAGATCGACACCAAGACATCTGATTCTTCGTCACCATAGGCGCTTTCGTCTTGATCTGAGCGACCCATCGATGTCCCGTTGTAGTCATCTGGCAATTCCAAGTCAGCCGCAGGAGGATTAGGCAGAACTAGTTGGCACCAACCGGCCATTTCACGTCCATAGGACATGACGTCAACGAGGGCGCTGAGCAGCAGTATCTGGTCGCGACTGTAACGGAATGATCCATCTCTCGGGGTGGCACCAGCATTCTCCGCCTTAAATTGGTCTTCGGGCGGTTCCAAGGGCTTCAACAAAAGGTCTTTCTCCTCTACCATGCCACAAAGGCGGGAAATCGCGGCACAAAGATCAGCATTCCACAGCTCCCAGTCATAGTCCCGTCTTTGCGCTTTGGTAAGAACCAATGCAGCAAGTCGGCACAGAATGTTGTGAGCTACAAGATCGCGCTTCGCGGTCGATCTTGACGAGGCGGTGCTTGCTTCTAATGAAGGATCAGCAGGCTCTGACATATCACGACTCTCTGTCCGTGCGCAGATGCTTTCGCTGCCGTCTTGCACGGCGTCCACCCTTGTGGAAGGCCGAGCAGTGAGTGCCCCGTGAAACATAGAGTCTTTCAAGGTTGAAACAACGCCCCGCCAGATGACAGTTGAGGCCTCGCCACCACCGAGCTTCATGGCGTTCAATATTAGATCAGTCAATGTTCTAGTGACGACTCTTTGACAGTTGGATAACTTTGCCACCAAAACATCGCCTTTCGACGCGGCGCTATAAGTGGGCGAATCAAGCAGGCCATCGTCTGCATCGTCTGCTTGCTGAGATGACACTTCAACCCAGGAAGCGTCAGAGTTTGCGCGGGATCGACTCCCTCCCGGTCGAGGAGCCTTGAAGACGATAATCTCTTCCGCCGCCGCAATTTTCCGAGCCTGGATATGACTCTCGAGTAGCACAGTAACCATAAGAAGATGCGACACATACTCTCTCGCCGCCTTCACAACGGATGAGTGCATGACGGAACTGCGCCCCTTCGTGTGTGTCCTGCGAACTTGCGACATGGCTGCCTGAGCTAGACCGCCGAAAACGCGGCGAAACGAAGCAGCGACAGCGTTGAAGATTTCAGTCAACACGTCCAAACTATCTGGGTCCAATAGTTCCTCGCCAGCTTGGTTGTTCACGTCTGCAGGGTGTGAAACCAACGAAGCCACGAGTCCAGGAAGCAAGGGCATCATAACTTGTAGTCTACTTGACAAGAGATCGTTGTATGATCGGGGACTGAAGAAGAACGAACCCAAGAAGGATCATTGTCTGGTGAGGAAAAGGTCATGAACACGCTTGTCACCGCATCATTCACAATGTCGTTACCTGTTGTCGCTGCGGCCACCACGATTGTTGTTGACACTTGCAAACGCCATGGACGGAAGAGGAAGAAATAATGCCGAGAGTGCCTTCTTGTCCCTCGAATTGTCCTGCACAAGGCACCCATCCAGAGACCCTGCCAAAGCTGAGGCAAACAAGAGACTACCCGTCGATCGAGCCGCAATCTCTCCCTCGGGACCCGTGAGCGAGGTTGTCCACTAGGGCATCGACACAGAACAACGTCGAAAGAAGAATTAGCAGAGCGTACAGAAAAAAATAGCGGGTGCGGCAACATGACGTACCGCAAATAGAATCAGAGTCAGACGCCAATGATACGGCCACAGATAATAGGGCTCTTCCGGAAGACCACCACGATTCATCATGCGTTCCCCAGAGAATACAGTTCTACTGAGAAGCATTGGGGCCACAACTTCATGATACTGTCCCATAGTCAAGTTGCGAGCCAGTCGCTGGGAAAGCTCAACGTTCTGGATGTAGATTTACCAACGCCGTAAGCACCACATGTGCCCCCACCGTTCCGAGAGCGCAGTCGCTCAATGCACCCAAACAAGCCATCACGTCGTGCTCGCCTGGCGCAATCTGTCGTCGATTCATGAGCGAACTGGTCAGCATGGACTGAAGTAGGGTCGAAAAGTGGTCTGCAAGTGATTCCACTGCAGGTGTGAGCTTGTCGAATCGAACCCGCATGACATCGAGAAACGACTGCACGGGAATCTGAACTCGCAACAGGTCTCCTTCCGTACGGTATAATGCCGCCACTGTGCCGAAGATATGTTCCGCTGCAGGAACATTCAGTCCCCACAAGTCCAGATCAAGGCCAAGTCCAAACACTGCCGCCATAGCCAAGTCGGAGCTTCTTCGAACGACATTGTCCGTGGGGGACGACGCCAGCGCGGACGACGCGCCACCACAACAGGCTCGAATTAAACTGGCACAAGCCTCCACCACTCGATTCGGGATCATTTTCGGACAAATGACGTTCGTATATGGTGGCTCGTTATCGCCGTGCTTCAAATTCTCTCGAAACGCTTTGTAAGTGTCAAACTGATACACTTGGAGCTGTTGGGCTCGTACCAGCGTCCGTCGCAGCGTGGAAGTCAAAACATTCAACAAGCCCGCCTGCAAAACATACTCGTGAGTTCGTGCTCCTTGATACTGAATCGCATCACGCAGCATCATAATGAGGGTCGCCGCCCATTCACCCTGGTCCACGTAAAGCTCAAACAAACTCTCCAGTGACCGTTCGTACAAGACCGTCTGCAAATCCATTCCATATCCAGTTGGCACCTGCGCCAAGAAGAACGGCATGACCAGTGTCGACAGCAATTGCTGCTCCATCCAATGGAGCGAAAAGTGCTGCGACGTTTCTTGCAAGTGCGTATCCAGCCGCATATCGTCGCACTGCAATAAATACTCGGACAGTGTGTGTACTACATGAGTGTTTTCACCAAAGAAGTGTAAAGCCATTTCTGAAGTGCCAGTGTGATTTCCAGGCAGACCTGGCTGCACAAGTCCCACCTTGGGAGTATCATGGAACTCTCCGGGCAGGGCTCGCATGGGCAAAACGATCCGTGTATTGAAAACTTTCGCTTGTGTTGCACCAAACCAGAGCGACCCACTGGCGTTGGCATTGCTGGAACTTTTGGACGACGTAACAGCAGATGACGCACTTGCCATCCGTTGCAACGTCAACGCGTACTCATGCGTTGACAAGGGCACACCAACGCTAGGACCACCGTCAAGAGACGTTCCCTTGGTATCGTTCGAGACGGGAGGCAAATGGGTCACAATACGTCCGTACTGCTGCAAGGAGAGCGACGGACCGGCATCAAACAACACCTGTTGTAAAATGGGAGCCAGCGCGTCGGAATGCAGCGCCACACTGGCCACCTGCATTTTCAGCGGGCGTATCACAAAGGGTCTCGGTGCATTCAACTCGCTCGCCGTCATTTGATCGTGTCGCTTTTTCTTGGTCTCGGCTCCCTCAGTAGCAGTTTCCATGTCTCGCACACCTCCATAAGTGACATTCTGCAACAAGGTGTTGTGCGTCATGTACGCACGATGACCACCCTCCAGCACAGGATAATTCAACTCTCCCGTTCCCTGAGTCCGTCCATTGACACAGAGCGTCCACTGCGGCCGTTTCAAATACGGAAAGACGTGCGTGCAGCTCACCAGACTCCACGTATTGGCAGGCAGAAGCAGCGGAAGATGAATGAAATTGTTTTGCTGCGAAGATGGATACGGTAAGCAGTAGGCAGTTATGGTCGTTTCCAATAACAACACGTCGGATGCCTCGTGATGGGATTCCTGCTTATGTTCTTGTACCAGCGTCCAAGTATCTCCCAAGGTGACACAAATACCAACTCCGGTTGGGTCATCCTCGGCTGTACTGAATCGATACAAGACTTTTTGTCGTTTTTCAGTTTGTAGTTGCGCAGTTGTACCAGTGTCACTACTACTGCTACTAGCAGTAGTAGTTGTACTCTTGTCCACAACGGGTCGGACCCAAATGCAGACCGTATATGCCTTCCGATAATGGGGGTTCCACGCAAAGGGCGGTAGCTGCGCAAACGTCGCATCCTGCTCTTGCGTTTTCGAATCAGTACTACTTGCAATCTCCACGTAGGCATCGATTTGTCGAAGAAAGGGTTGAAGAGACCGTGCCGTGGCTCTTTTCTTGTCCATGGATGCCGAGGAGTCGACCAAAGTCCCAATCATTTCATTGACGTGTCGGGAAAAGGAAATCGTGGCCGTCTTGTCGTCGTTCATCAGCGTAGTACTAGTACTGCTGCTAGACAAGCGACGGCGTTGACGCAATGCAGTAGTCGTTGCAGGATCAGCAGTAGAAGAGTCATCTTGGATCGTTGGGACAGGAGCGTCTGTTGGAGAAGCTGTTACAGATTCAGCAGCATCGGGCGGTGCAAACTTGACACTTGGGTCTTTCTCTTCTTCTTTCTCTTTAGCGACTACTCCTGCCTCTATCGGGGGAGATTCGTCCGTCATGGTGGTACCAGGTGTTGTAGTAGACTAATGAAGCAGCGGCGACTCGCAGCGCTGTATTCGAGAGTCACGACTGCTCACTTTTGGAAAATGACCGTGTTGCTTCTCTGAATCAAAATCGACAGAGATTTCAGTCAGGAGCCACTGACTTTCCTCCGATGAAACCTTCCTTCGTGAAAGCGGTGTGTTTTTGAATATGAAACGTAATCTGCTGTGCTCTTAGACAAACGCGAAACTTGGAGCCGTATCTTTGTTCATGAGGATGCCTGCGTTCTTGTTCCTTGTTGGCAAAA
>OLMU01005913.1:0-10747 GCA_900291995.1 Licmophora abbreviata | reverse complement strand
CACGAAACACTTGCCATCGCTATGAACCGTATCGGAGGAAAGTCGAACTCTGGTGAGGGGGGAGAGGACGTTGTTCGAGGCAAAGAAATAAGGGACGTGGATGAAAAGGGACGAAGTTCTACCTTTCCGCATTTGGCTGGACTGAAAAACGGTGACTCTGCGAACTCTTTTATCCATCAAGTTGCTAGTGGTCGCTTTGGCGTCACGCCTGAATTCTTGGTCACGGCCAAGCAGTTGGAAATTAAAATGGCGCAGGGCGCCAAGCCTGGGGAGGGCGGTCAACTTCCAGGGCCCAAAGTATCTGATTACATTGCAGGCTTGCGGGCCAGCAAGCCTGGGGTGACTCTCATCTCGCCTCCACCTCACCATGATATCTACAGTATTGAGGTGAGCACGCTTGGTCTGTATCTCATTTTATCTTTGGAGTTAGTCGACTGACGTGTGCTTTTCTTGTCGTCCTAGGATCTTGCCCAACTCATTCATGATCTGCACGCCGTTAACGAGAAGGCTGGAGTGTCGGTGAAGCTCGTCTCGTCCATCGGCATCGGAACTGTTGCTTGCGGTGTTGCAAAGGCAGACGCTGACTTGATTCAGATTTCAGGCGGTGACGGCGGAACTGGCGCGTCGCCTTTGTCTTCTATCAAGCATGCAGGTTGCCCATGGGAGCTTGGCCTCACAGAGGCCCACTCTGCTCTCCTCGCAAACGGTCTTCGCGACCGCGTGATTCTACGTGCTGACGGTGGCATCCGAACTGGACGCGACGTTGTTGTTGCTGCGATGCTGGGCGCCGAGGAGTACGGATTTGGAACGATTGCGATGATTGCCGAAGGGTGTGTGATGGCTCGTGTATGCCATCTCAACACTTGTCCAGTAGGAGTCACAAGTCAGAAGGAAGAATTGCGAAAGAAATTCCCTGGAACGCCGGAGCACGTCGTTAACTTCTTCCATTTCGTGGCCGAAGAGGTTCGCGGTCTTATGGCACATATGGGTTATGCCAAGTTTGAGGACTTGATCGGCCGGGCGGACCTGCTTGGAGAGAACGAAAAGCAACACGCTCGTGTTGCGAAGACCAAGGGAATTGAGGTTGCCCCTTTTTTCTCCGGGGTCCCCGACTCGAGCGAGGACCGGTCGTTCCTCAGATATACGATGGAAGGCGGTGCTCAAGTTCGTAAGGAAGAAAATGTTCACGTGAACGGCTTTAGCTCGGACTTGGATCGTGAAATTTCCGGAGATGAAGGGATTCAGAAGGTTATTCTCGAGAACGCTGGCGAGACAGTCGTGAGTTACCCTATTAAGAACACTGATCGCAGTACCTGCGCCATGCTTGCTGGTGACATTGCACGTGCGCATGGAAACAAGGGCTTTCAAGGCAAGATCACGGTCCAGTTCGACGGATCTGCTGGTCAGTCATTTGGGGCCTTCGTTCTTCCCGGCCTTTATGTACGGTTGACTGGAGAAGCTAACGATTACGTTGGAAAGGGCATGCATGGTGGCGAGATTGTGGTGGCCCCAGAGAGCGATGCAGGATTTAATGCTGCTGACTCGAGCATTGTCGGGAACGCTTGCTTGTACGGGGCGACAGGCGGAGACTTCCATGCCAATGGACGCGCTGGTGAGCGCTTCGGCGTACGCAACAGTGGAGCGTTCGCTGTCGCCGAAGGAGCCGGCGACCACTGCTGTGAGTATATGACCGGCGGGGCTATCGTCATGCTTGGCACCGTAGGTCGCAACGTTGGCGCCGGGATGACTGGTGGCATTGGCTACTTCTATGATCGCGAAGGATCATTCACAGAAAAGGTAAACCGGGAAATCGTGGAGACACAGCGGGTCGTTACTCCGGATGCAGAGATCCAGCTACGGACCATGATCGAGCGACACTACGAGCTGACTGGAAGCGAGAGGGCTGAGGAGATTTTAGCCAACTGGGAGAGTGAACTTTCAAACTTTTGGCAGTTGTATCCCCCCTCAGAGGCGGATTCTCCTCTCGTTAAGGCCGAGATTTTGTCGCAGGCTGAAACACTCCGAGTGTCGGCTTCGGCTCCTGATGGGGAGATGTGTTTTCTGCCCGTTGGAGGAAAGTTGACTCCAGAGCAAACTCAGCGCTGCGCAGACTAAGCGCGAATTCGTATCTTGCAAGCAGATTAAATTGAAAGTGTACCAGATATAATTACTGATAGCATGTTGATTACACAGTGAAATATGAGGTGCGTCGGCTCAGTCTGTAAGTCTACCATGGACGAATCAGAATCATTGCTACCGATTACCCTCCTCTGGCACTTTCTTTCTCGGCTCTTCTTCGTCGACAATCGTTTCTTGTCGGTCAGTATCGCCGCTGCTTTCAAATACATCCTCAACGGCTCCTTCAAAATCCTCCTGCGTCACTAGACAGTTCAAAACAGGATGGCCTTCTGCCACAGTGGTCGAGAACTCAACGACGGCTCGTTCCAAAGCGTGACTTGCCGCTGCTCGGGCTACGCCCGCAAGTGAAGCCCCCGACATGCCATCGCATTCCGTCGCCAATCTGTCCAGCAGTTCATGATATGACAAAAGCGTCTGCGAGCCTTTGTGCAACTGTTGATAGGCCAGTAGGAAAATGGAAAAGTGAGATTCGTCGACAAATCGTTCGTCGTCGCAACACTTTCCGGCTAGCTTCACACACGGAATACTCACCTCCACATGAGAGCTCGAAGGAGTTCCAGCGGGCGCGTCCCGCACCAACAATCGCCCGGCTTCGTACATTTGTTTCGTGTGGACCTTGAGAATACTGACGCGCTGCTCCATGGTTCGCGGCGGGGGCACTTCGATTTGCACTTCAAACCGCCCTGGTCGCAGCAAGGCCGCTTCGATCAAACTACGCTTATTGGTCAAGCCAATCACAAGTGTCGGCACCACCAACGAGTCGACACCATCCATCTTGGCCAACAACTGGTTCACGACGCTATCTCGCGCCACACCTGCATCTCCTTGATCTCCCTTGCCATCCCGACCACCACGTGTTCGTGCCATGGCATCGAACTCATCCATAATAATGACGTGCAGTGCTGCACTTGCCAGGGAGTCGCCTCCATCTGCTTCGCGCAGACGGAATGTGTCGTATATATCGGGAGGACTATCAAAGACCTCACGCAAATTCTTTTCGCTGCTCCCAACGAACTTGTCCATTAGCTCTGGTCCACTGACGACCGTCACGGGCCGCACAGGAGACAAAATCTTGCCAATCGTTCGTGCCAGCAATGTCTTGCCGCAGCCCGGTATGCCATACAACAGCAATCCCCTCACGGGATGAATACCTAGTTCTTGCAACAGCTGAGGCGGCGCAGCGAGCGGTACCCAGATGCGACGTTTGACTTGTGCTAGCACATCGTCCAATCCACCAATGCCCATATATTCACCGTCAAAGTTGTTGGCACCGGCGAGTGCGACCAATTCAGAAGAGCGGACATATGGATCTTGCTGTGTCGATGTCGACTGCGAGAGTGGTGAATTTGAGTCTGTATGGGTGGAAGATGACAATGAGGCTGATATTGAAGACGGTGTGAAGCCTGAGGTCAGAGGAGTAGCTTTTCCCGACGTCTGGCGCAACGACTGTTCCAGAGCCGTCTTGTCTTCTGCGAAGTTTTGTGGCTGCAATCGAGAATCGACCGACGACAGGAATAGATCTGGTTTGCCATTTCGGGCTGCTCGCGACGACAGCGCCGAGCGACCTGCATTTGCCGAAAGTCTTTCTTCACTTGTAGATTGATGCTGTTCTTCCCATGCCTTCCTCGCCTCGGCATGTTCCCTCCGTTCCGAAGCATTGTCTGTCTTGCCCAGTTCCACCTTACGGTCATTCGCATTACTACTACCCACAGCAGCTGGCAAAGGCATTCCCGCTCGCTTCATCTTGCGCACAGCCTGTTGCGACAGCTCTTCATCCATAGATTGTCGTCGAATCTGTTGCAATATATTATGCGCTTGAGTCTGTAGCAGTGGCGATCCATTCACAATCCATCGATCCAAAACGTTTGTGAGATTTCGTAGTAGCGACTGGATGTAGGCGGCATTCTGACTGAGTTGCTTTGTGGTGTTGCTCGTTGTAGACTGCACATCATCGTTGGAGCTCTCTACCACAGTAGTAGTAGGACTACTGCTTGTCGCTCCAGAACCACTGCTGTCGGCTGCATCCGCACGGGTGTTGCTCTTTCGAATCAGCAGCCCCCGACTGAAATTCTGAATTTTCAAAACAGTATGCTTCGAGTCTGCCGATGAAAACGCAGAAGAAGCTTCAATCAGTAGTAGAATGAGGACTACGCCTTTTAAGAGGGGTGCATGAGAGAAGCAACACGGTCGTCGTTGCGACGATCGATTCGTAGTAGAACGCATAATCATCGTCGTCCCTCGTCGCCCCATCATCGTCGAGACTGAAACATACCGGTAGGTTCCTACGAGTAGACCGATTGGCGCAGAAAGTGTTTCGCGCGATCGCTGCGGATCATCGCGCGCCATGAATTTAGGGGTCAGGCATTCGTCCGTGTTGGTTTCAGGTACGCACGTCGAAATCAAAATTGGAAGTCGTCAAAGCTTTGTGGTCCATGAACAAGTACCAGGTACCGCCTTTCCATGGACATGTGCTTTGCTACTCTTTTTATAATATGTACAAGTAACATTAGCAAATTTGGTGGAGCATAGCATACCCGCCATTAGGAACATCTCTTCCTTCAATCATTAGCGCACCGCTTATCAATTCACTTCCACAGTTCAGTCTGTCGTGGTCAGTGGATGCTGATCTCGAGGCATACCGCTCAACAAGGCATTCCTCACCATATCTTCCAATTCCTTTTCCTCCATCTCTGCTACATGTTCAATGGCATCGTGCACATGTACATGTAGCTTATTGTTCCCCGCCTGCACAGGAAAGTACGAGTTGGATGGCATGACGGCATGCGCATGACTAATACTAATCGGCACAATGGGGACATTGGCCTTGCGCGCGAGTTGTAGGACGCCGCCTTTGAACGGAAGGAGTTTTCCATCGATACTCCGCTGACCCTCCGGAAATGCCATGAGGGGCACGCCTTTCGTTTGCAGCCAGTTCAGACCTTCTCGGAAGGTGCGGAGTTGGGAACGGCGGTCCGTGCGGTCGATCAAAATGTGATGGCCCTATTTTGAAACAAACATGATGGTAGAAGAAGAAACAGGAACAAAGTGAGCAGAGACGAACTATGTAGATGGTATTGACGTACACCACGGAGAGAGCTCATCGTCGGCACTCGCTCCTATCATATCGTTGGCGTAGCAACTCACCCCTTTCAATTGCTGTCCGACACAGGGTACATCTTGCAGCTCACCCTTGGCAATAAACTTGAATACTGGATCGAGAACAGTACACAAGATAGGAATATCCAACCATGACGCATGATTGGCAACAAACAAACAGGGCGTATTCTGCTTCTTCAATAATTCGACGTTCCCAGACACACTGGGATAACTTTGCGTCATGGTCAACCATGTCTTGGCCCAGAGTTTGCCAGTGGAGTCAAAGATGGATCGGTGGGGATCAAAGGACGATGGCAGTAGCTTGTACATAACGTTCTCGACGAACATCATGGCCAGTACCCAGACGGGACCCGTGAGTAGTGACACACATAGAGCCCACAGCCCGAATCCATTGATAATTTTCTGCTTGTCGGCGGAACCAAGGCGAATCACGGGGTTGGCTTGTTCTTCCGACAAGACATGGCTGGTTTCGAGATCTATCGTGGGAAGAATGGAGGAGACTGAGAACACCGAGACTTGTTCTACACTCGAATCATCTTCTTCCTCCTTTCCTACTTGCTCTTGACTCACGTTGGTGGAGTCTTCGTCGGTAACGGGCGTGAGAGTGACGTACGGATGATGGTGATGGCGGGCGAGGCTGTGAACGCCTGGGGGAGTTGCAAAGGCTGTGGCGGAATCCAACGATACACATACTACTGCTACCACGAGGAGCAGCAGTGTGGTCGTCCCACTAGGTCGACTGTTCGGTAGCGTCCGAGTCATCGAAATACCGGGACGTGACACAGCACACGCCATCATGATTGTGCGGACATCACATCTCTCACAAAACGGAAAAAAGTTGAGAAAAAAGCGAGAAAGAAAAAAGTTTGGCAGCCAATCAACTTCAATAGAGTCTGGAATCTTAAATTTTTATCGTACTTCTGTATCGTTGATGTTTGTCACACGTTCTATCATACAAACTCCAGATTCCATACAACGCGCGACACAAATTGAAAATTGAAAATCCACAGTTAAGCCACACGAGATATATCACAAGACCAAACTCACTCGCTTGATGACCATGCTAATGAGGATGCATGTTGGCAGCCGCTGTCGTCCTTCGTCTCGTTCTCTTTACGCTACCATGTCGTTCACTACTCTCCTTGCACACCATTTAAAAACAATGGGCTTCGGTTTACTGCTCCTGATACTCCCAAAATCAATGGCAGATTCGTCCAGCACAGCCACCAAGCCACTCCGCGTTTTCATTCTGGCGGGACAGAGCAACATGGAAGGCAAGGGTAAGGTCGATCATTTGCACGACTTACTGCAGGATGGTGAAGACAGTGGCAAGTATCAGAAGCTTTGGGATGCTTCCCAGGACACTTGGAAAACACGAGACGACGTCTTTGTTCGATTCTTGGAACGATCCGGCAATCTGACAGTCGCTCCCGGATTTGCCAATCCGGAAGATCGATTCGGGGTCGAAGTGGGCTTTGGGTGGACCGTCGGCGACTCCTTGAGCAGCAATGACGAACAAATACTATTAATCAAGACGGCATGGGGAGGAAGAGCTCTGACGGTGGAATTTAGGCCTCCAACCTCTTGCTTGGAGGGAGTCTTGCAGTATCCATGCTACTACTGGGAAACATGTGATCCCTACAAACCCGTTGACTATGGCAATACGTATCGAGACATGATTTGGAATATACTCAACACTCTGCACAATTTGGACAAGTATGTACCTGGATATACGGATGACACCGAGGTGACACTATCAGGACTTGTGTGGTTTCAGGCTTGGAACGGTAGGTCGTATCGTGCAACACGATCCATAAGAGGTCGGTTCGTCTTTTTTCTGAATGCCGCATTTCACACTCTCATCACTACGTATGTTATTGTTTTATCCAATTGATCATCACCGTTCCAAAATAGACTATGTTGATCCCAAAAAGGTGGCCGAGTACTCTTCCAATCTGAAGAGTTTGATTCGCAGCGTACGATTGGATCTCGACACACCAGATCTCCCCATTGTCATTGGCGAATTGGGCCAGCACGGTGCTAATTTCGACAGCATGACAGATCAAGATCAGATCCGAGTCAAGGAGTTTCGCACTATTCAGCGCCAAGTAACGAAACTGGACGAATTCAGCAATACCACCCGATTCGTCAAAACATCGACTTATATGGTGACGGATTCGCCAGAAGACGAGACTTTTGATGGATTCTATCATTACAATGGACGGGCAGATACGTTTTACAGCATCGGAGAGGCGTTTGGAGAGGCCATGTTGGATCTTATGGGAGAAACGAAAGACATCGAAGATGAAGGGTGACTGCCGAGTGTGGTGGACGAGATGTGACGGTGCGATACTGGTAGATAGGTTCCGACCAAGAGCATGTCCTCTGTACTAGACTGACGCTCTAGCTCATTCAAATTCTAGCTTCCGCCTCCCGTTTTGTAAAAAAAAACTTGAGGTGCTCCCTTGTTGGTCAGACAGTTGCTCCAGTCGAGCGGCGCGATTGTACCGAAAGAGGTACCACCACTTTCGACGCACTCTACCTACGAATCTTCCATGTACTCGTAATCATAATATAGTCAATCAGTCCATTTCAGCCCGCCTTATCGCATCTATGTCTCCGTGCCGTGCCCTCTCTCTATCCTCACATCCAACCCTCGTATGTACCCTCAGACATCAATGCAGCCTCGACTAGAAAGAATTACGCCAAGGTTCCAGGTCTGGTACTCATCGCCGAACTTTGATTGTCCCCTTCTTGCATCCGTATAAAGGACGTGGCATCATCCGAATCACCACCACGACGCCTACGGCGACAGCACGTGCAGTACAACAATGTCAGAACCAGCAGTCCGACCAGTACTAGGGCAGTAATGCCTGTTGCCTTTGCAGAAGGCATGTTGAAAGACTTGGCACTGTCGGGTGTGACCATCGGTTTGAGCTCAAATTGGCAGTATCCAATTAATGCGTCTTGACTTTGATCGGCGTACATGTACAAGTCACCGTATCCCGTGAAGCCAGTTGCCAACCAGGACGTTTCCGTTGCGCCTGGCAGCGTGTAGGCAACGCTGAACCCATACTCACTGTCACCGGGACAGGCATTATTATTGGAAGTGTCGGATCCGTCGCCCTCGATTTCTTCAATGACGCCGTCGTAACAGAGATCAAACTCAAAGTAATCAAAGAGATCGTAGTGGAGCGTTGTGAAGGTCAAGTCGGCCGACAAGTATGCAAGGTTATTTTGGATGCCCGTGTTCTCGACTCCGCTGTACTGGACTGCACGAGGGGGGAGGAAAGAGACAGAGGATTGAGTCGCCATAAGACTCGACACTTTATTTTAGACCGACCTTTCTCATTTTCATGTACTCACTGGTTCCGAAAAAGCTTGCAAGCTCTCCAAAGGTACAACGCGTACTGGAATCGCAGTTCATGTCAAAGGACGTGGCGTAAACTTGAAGCGTCTCATCGCACTCCCAACTCGTAAGCTGAATGTCCAAGGCCGTGCTGATCGAAGGCAAGGCTGCCAGGAGCATCAAAAGAAGCTTGGGGGAAGTCATAGTTGTGGTTGTATAGAAGGTTCGCGGCAGTAGTATTGCCATGGTGATGATGCGTGTTCGAGTGTACCTTGAGCGAAATTTTGGCGACTGGCTGAGCTTTGGCGGGAAAGTACTCAATATTTTTGTGGCCAGTACGGCATATATATATTCAACGGAAAATGGCTGCCGCGAGGTCTTGAGGCCAACAAAGAGGTCTGTTCATCTGTCCCTATCATACTCGTGTTCAGGCGATGACATCGACTTTCTTGCGTTTTTTGTTTTTTTTGTGATATGACAACAGCAAAATCACAAAATCACAGCTCACCACATCCGCAATCAAGAATCAACCATGGCAGGCGGTCCCAGCAACAACATATTTCTCACGACAGAGAACCTGGCGTTTGCGTTTCCGCTCATTCTCGTCTGCAGTATCTATGTGAGATTGATAGGAACAAGAAGAGATCGATTCGGTGTCATTTCGACTCCAAATCGTGACTGTATCTTTGGATCCTTTTTGTTTGTACTTTGTATGACATGATGCGTTGCACAACATTGCTGACTCATGATATTTCTGCTTGTTTGCTCTCTGTTCGCTACCTCTTACTCAGGTCTACTTCAAGTTTGTTCCGCTGAACATTGCCTTGTCTGTTCTGGCAGTGCTCTTTCTCTTGTTTCAAGCTCGGTCGGCATTGAAGTCCAGTAAGTCGTTGGAATCACAGTGACGGGGACACGAATACACGCCCAATCGCAAACGATTGAAAGGCTGGCGAGTACCTCCGTCGTCGTCGAGTGATCCTATTGCCCACTCATATGCCTTTCACTTTCTCTCATATTTGGATGCATCAGACAGGGAAAAGAAACTGGAGACACTAGACGACGATGTGGTCAAGGACTTGCTGCTGGGCGAAGAGGACGAACTTCAAAACTCGCAACGAAATCAGCAGCAGGCCGAAAAGCAGCGAAAGGCAAAGGCGAGAGTCGAAATGCGTTTGGCAGCCGAACGTAAACAGCAAAATAAGCAACAGCAGAAGAAAACGAAAGGAAAGATCGTGGAAAAGGAGGATGAACCGGATGCGCTATTGACGTTTGCCAAGGGATCGCGGGAAACCAAAAAGAAGAACTAATCTCTCTCTAGCAAGCTACGCCGATGTCTAGAAGTATGATCGTAGCAAACTTGCTAGGGCTACAACTCCCCACACTGCGTAATGCGAATCGGTATCCGTGGCCGATGGTCACTTCCACTCACAGGCACAGCCTCGATTTTGCGTACCGTCAGCATGCTCGTACTATCTAAAACTCTCCCAAATACCACGTGCTTGCCATCCAGCCATTCGCATTTGTTCGTCGTAACAAAGAATTGACAACCGTTGCTATTGGCTCCACTGTTGGCCATGCTCAATACCCCGGGCGTGTTGTGGGCAAGCGTCAAATTCTCATCGGCAAAGGTGCTTCCGTAAATACTCATTTTGCCACTGCCGTCGTTGTTGACAAAGTCGCCACCCTGAATCATGAAATCGCGCATGACGCGATGGAACGCGCAATTCTTGTAGCCCATAGGGGAGCCGTTGGAATGGGTGTGCTCGCCGGTACAGAGCTGTCGAAAGTTTTCACATGTTTTGGGACACTCTCGGACAAAGAGTTCTAATTTGATTCTTCCCAGTGCAGCAGCCTTTTGCGTGTCCTCACCCATACTGACATCCAGAAACACAACGACATTCCCGCGTTCGATGGCTTCCATGACGGCGGGGTCCGGGGAAGAGCTTGTAGTTTGTGAAGTAGACATGGTGAGAGAGGAGAGAGTCTGGTCTGAGGTCGTATCTCGGATCGCTTTCACGACTCTTCGCCTGCTGCGTATCTCTTTTCAACAGTCGAATCGAATGGAATCAGCTCTCTGATGGCAGTAACACAACCTGGCGCTAGTATGATATGATACCGGTTCGTTTGTGGTCCCATGGTCAC
>OLMU01005906.1:0-12179 GCA_900291995.1 Licmophora abbreviata | reverse complement strand
ACTTATTTATACGTCATTGCAGTACCGTGCGTCCTTATTCATTGTATCAAGGTCATTACGATACTTTGTACTCTTGCTTGGCATTTATCGGCACAACTGGACGAGCCTTGAGACAGACGCCTCACACAAACCACGATATGACGAAGTCGGCACTTTTTCCCGGATGTGTTGCACAAGACTATGACTTCTGCAATGAAGGCCTATGGAAAATCCCTCACGCTCTTGTCGTTTATCAGTATCCTTAGGGCGCAAGGCAGCCTCCTGAACGATGAGAAGCAATCAGAACCATTTCGAGAGGTGGTCAATCAATCCAATTTTGAACTCGATCGACTTCGAGGACGTGGTGACGGCCTAGAGGGATGGCTGGAACGAAAGCGATCGGGGGAAGCGGCATCAAATCGGAACTCTTTCTTGCAAAACTTTCGGATACAGGACTCGACCACGTCAAGTCCGCGATCTGCAGGATTGAGAAAGAGAACCGCAACTCGGCCGACGGACGCCCCGTCCGGTGCGCCGAGTCTTCCACTGTCCGGTAGGCCAAGTACAAGGCCTTCGATGGTGCCAAGCTTTCGTCCCAGCCGTGAGTCCTCGATAGAGCCGAGCTCATTACCGTCGACACTTTCTTCCAAAATTCCCACAAACTATCCAAGTGAACGTCCCAGCGAAGGTCCCTCATTGGCACCAACGACAGGACCATCCACGTATCCAAGTACAAATCCAACTGCAAGCCCGTCGACTGATCCTTCAACGGAATCATCGTCTTTCCCAACTGTTCGTCCAAGTATGCGGCGATCATCATCTCCTTCCGCGGAGCCAACGTCAGTCCCAAGTTCTAGTTCAAGCGAGGCTCCATCGCTTCGTCCAACTCGGATCGATTCCAAGTCTTGTTCTAGTGCAGTTTACGCAGATGTGGTCATTGTTGGAGCCGGTGCAGCGGGTATTGCAGCTGCCGCGAGATTGCATGCGATCGACCCCAACTTGGATATCAAAATTCTTGAAAGTACAGACCGTATTGGGGGGCGCGTCCGGTCAACGCAGTTTGGAGGTTATACCGTTGAAGAAGGCGCCAACTGGATGTGGCCTGATACGACAAACCCAGTATGGAATGAGGCGAATGCGATGGGACTGGATTTCGTCGAGAATGACTGGTACGACTGGAGTCTGTATAATATGAAAACAGGCGCTGCTGTCAAGGAGAGCAAGGTATCGGAAGTTCTAGAAAGCTTGGACAACGCGTGGGACGGGGCCGTCCAGGATATGGAGGCTTACTGGGGCGACAACCCGCCACCTGACAATGGTATCGTCAAGGTGTTCGCCGACAACGGCTTCAAGGTCGGAAAAGGGGACACACTGAGCGATAATCTCGAATACGCCATGGAATGGATCTACATTGACTGGTTTATGGCAAAGGCAGATGTATCGGCTTTGTCGTTTCCTTACGCCAATGCGAATCAGCTCGTGCTAGATCAACGAGGCTTCGAGTCGTTGATCCAAACATATCATGACAATCACGTTCGGGTGGGATCTTTGGTTACTAACATGCGAGTTACCGAGATTGAATACGACATTGATCTCCTTCACGACGGTAAAGACTACAAGGCGCGGATTGTGGCCGAGACATCATCGGGTTGCGTCGACTATTTTGCTTTGCGCACCATCCTCACTGTGAGCACTGGTGTGATCAACAACGACTTGGTTTCGTTTTCGCCGCCCCTCGCGTATCCCCACGAAACACACTCCCCTTTCGAGATGGCACAGTCTGTCAAGGTGTTCTATCAGTTTGATACAGCTTTCTGGGATAGCACTGAATATCTTGTAGCTGTCCAGGACCTCGCGAACCGAGGTAGATGCCAACAGTGGCTAAACCTGAACCACGACAGCTTTCATAAGAACAGCAAGATCTTGGTCTGCTTTCTCATGACCGAAGCCTTTGAAGAGGTAGCTGACGCTTCAGGGACGCTCACGTCGGACACCCTTGACGCGTTACTTGATCCACTTCGAACTATCTATCAAAACAAGTTTGTCGATCCAATTGACATGCAGTACGTGGCCCTGAATAAGGATATCGACTTTGGATATGGAGCACTCGCATACTGGAAGATTGGGTCGTCGCTGCAGGACTATGCTAACTTCTTTGGCGGATTCCCCACCCTCACTGCGTATTGCGAGCACAATGGATGCAACCAAAATGGAGAATGGATTCTGCATGTGAGCGGAGCTTGTGCTTGTCTCGATCAATGGGAATCCGTTCAAGGCGCTTGGGGTTCAGGCGAACGTTCTGCCAAGTTCGTGCTTGACTCATTGGGCTATCGCGGCATTGACACATCGGATCCGTTTTGCAATGGTTGATGATTTTGAAAGGTAGCCACAGAATTACTACTCACACTCCTAGGTTGAACGCAGTTCCGCCACACGAAAACTAAACATGCGTTACGCTGCTAGAGTAGGGTCTATCGTATATGCAAGGTCAACGAGACGCTTGTGCGTTCTCCTCGTCCGTATCATCGACTCAAGCTCTTACGCAACGACGACTATCGCAAAGTCGTTTCATACTTCAAAAGGTTCGTCTACAAGTCGTTCCTCTCGCTCTCCTCTAGTTCTTCTTGTAGTACCGATACGCCACGAAAAAATTGGCCGTAGAGAATCTTCCCGCATGGGAATCGCCCTTGACCTTGATCTTGCACGGACCGGCAATACGCGTGGTGGTAATGGGTACCTTGGTCGGATACTCCTTGACATCCGACGTGCCACCATGTTTGACTTCCACGCCTTCGATAAAGGGCTTGTCCTTGGAATGGGGATGCGTGACGGAAAAGGCAGCGCCGGATGTGTTGCGTGTCCAGACTTCAATCTCCACCTCCTCGTCGGCTTTGACGTCGGCTGTCGACGAGCCATGGCCGCTGTCACACACAATACGAGCACACAAAGGGCGTCGTGAGATGATAATGTTGATGAAAAAATAACATCCAACAGTAGTAGCGACGACAACAACCACTATACACACACTCTGATTCTCATACGGGCACGCACCGAAGATACAACATGTCCGTGTCGAGTCGTGTCATGCCTCCTTCATACGACGATTCAATGATATTATCAGTACTAAGTCCCGTCCCACCATAGTCACTCGGCAGCTTATCGGCATCGACCAATTCCTTCAAGCGTTTCTCCCACGAGCCACGTCCGCTGAGCACTTCGACTTTTCCCGCCGTCCGAGGGTCGAGCCATCCGCGAATGAGGCGCCAGGAGGCTGCAAAGAAGCGAGGCGCATTGACGACCATCATTTTGGAGAGCGTTTCGGGGAAGCAGAGAGAATCGATAAAGGACTGTTCCTTGATGATGGCGAGCGCGCGACTTCCAAGCTGGGTCGTAGTCAAGTGCGCGAGATCCAAGACACAAAAGCATTCAAAGCTGTGTGTGTGTGTGTGTGTGAGTGTGAGAGAGACTCGTTAGTACCAGGTACGCCCTTTGAAAATTTGAGAAAGGCCAGACTTGTACTATGATAGAGCTCACCGTTTAAAGGTCGGATCCTCCTCTTGACACTTTTTCAACTTTTTGGCAAAGTCATGAATCATAATGTGCCAATGAAACTTGATAATTCCATCCAGTGTGGTGATACAATCCATCCCGTCGACATTCAAGATGCCCGGCTTGCTAATAAACAAGGGTGCTCCATTCTTGGCCCATCCCGTGTAGACCTGGGGGTAGAGGGAGTAGTAGAGCGCACTGTCGCAGCCGAGCGCCTGCGTACAATCGGGATAAAAGTCATGCTGACGCGGTGTGTCGCGACATTCCGTGGCCTCTTGGACCATCTGAAGGACATCGTCGAGGACAAACTTGCGTGCGCGGAGCCATCGAGAGAGCGTGAAGGCTTCGTCTTCCATTTCGCCAAAGGAAAAAATGGTCTTTCGGAACTCGCCGCCTCGTTTCTCCATTTCGTCGCGGAATTTCATCTAGAGAGAGAGAGAAAGAAAGAAAGAAGTAGTATTCAGTGAGAAGAGCGTGTGAACGTGTGAATCTAGTCTAGTCTCACTTGGTAGTGAATCTAGTCTAGTCTAGTCGAGTCTAGTCTGGTCTAGCCAAAACTTACAAAGACAGCCGTCTCTTCTTGCGTCATGTGTCCTGGAATCCCCCACATGTGCGGGTCTGGCTTGTCAGTAGCTTGTTGCTGGTGCTTGGCACTGGCACGACGTCCCCCCAGCAAGCGTCGCTTGGTGTTGGGACTGGTGGGAAGCCCGGCATGGTCGTGCGGATAGGCCGTCTTGCCCATGAGCATGTCGGCGTCCCACAGAATCACGTCCTTTGTCGTGGCTGTGACGGCACCAGCGTGATTGCCGTTGCTTCCGTTGGTAGCAGAGGTAGTAGACGTCATGAGGATGAAAAGAGTAGACTAGAAGACGCACACAACTGCTACTTCGAACTACAAGCCGGCAAGAGACCGCTCGTTTGGTGCGTGTGCTGTTGTTGTGGTCGTGGACGACGATACAGCGATACAGCTCTCTTCTAGATTCGCGCGTGCCTGTACACCGTGGTACGGAATCTACGTAGAAAGGGGACTGGGCAAATGACCGTTTGAGGATCCCGCCGTTTGGGCGATGGATTGATTCATTCCAGGACGAGAGCTCGTTTGACACTTGGGAGCTCGACAAGGATGGAGATTTCGTACAGTTCTCTTGAAGCGAACTCCGTTGAATTCCAACGCAGGCCAACATGACGAGGCAGGCGCGCAATACTTGGCAACTTTGGAAATCAATCCTTCGTGTCGAATTGAGTAGAATTGAGAAGCGTTGTTTGCTTTGTTGTTGCTACAGTATTCACATTCCCCTACTTCTTGTGTTTTGCTTTCATTTCCAGCCTGCTCACCATGACAAATCCCTTTGCCGACGACTCATCGGACGATGACGGTGGCCGAAGAGCTCAGACTCATCCCAAAACCAATCCCTTTGCGAGCAACAGTGCTTCTTGGGATCAACAGGATGCTGCAGCCAAGGAGGAAGGACTCCGACGTCCCTCGTCGCTCTCCGCCAATCCCACGCGCCGCGCTCGTACGACTGGACAACCTACTACTACTACTACTACTACTTCTGCCAATAGTGGACCACTGGATCCCTTTGAAGCTACTACTTCCACACAGCGAGGACGGGCGGCGACCAATCCCTTTGAATTTGATGCTGGATTCAGCAAGAGTACCGACAGCAGTGACGCGCCTATACTGGCTGGGATGGATGCCACAACCAGCTTTGGATCTGCCGCCAAACAGCAACTCAATAACCCACCACGACCCTCGGCCACAGCGGAAGCCTTGCGACGTGCGGGGCAAGTGACGAATCAGTGGTTGCGGGGTGTATCGGAAGCGGACCACGCTCCCAATGGAAGCGGCAGTGCAGTGCCCACCCTTTTGACTCAGTCCACCACTACCACCTTTACACCTCCACGGACGACGACTCTACGAAAAAAGAAAGTGGCCAAGATTCCACAGTGGCCTTTTGATTCCTATCATCAAGTGCAACAAGTCTATTATGAAACCATTGATCAGAGAGAGTTGGAAGACGCCAACGGCAGTGCCAATTACAACAATACTAATAATACTCCTTCCCAATCGACACCAGTGACGCGGCCTGCAGAACTGCCTGATATCCCTACTGCGGTACAGAACCTTCCCTTGATTGACTTTGAACGCAAGGCAGACGACCGAGCGATCGGGATCGTATCGACGTGGATCTATGATGAAGCGCTCATGGACGAACTGTGGGTCCAGCCTGCCAATATTCTTGCTACTGCCAATACTGGTAGTGCCGATGATCAGTCCGTCAAGAGCAGTGAAGGTGTCGAAATAAGCGCGGGAGGATTTCCGATTGCGGACTTGAAGATGGACAAGGAAATTATGAAGTTGCGCGAGTCGACGTCCCGAGAACTCGCGCTCATCAATGCGCGATTAAACGATGGTGTGGCTGCGTCGGGAAGTGAAGTACAAGAATTGGTCCATGCCGTCACCAAGACCAAGGGTGATTTGGGGAAATTGAGGGATCTTACCACGTACCTCACGCAGAATCACTCCGGCATGGACGAAGGTGCGACGGCGTTGCTGGCGAACTACCCCAAGTTGAAGACGGCCATTCATGCGAGACGCAATTTGGCAAGGTGCTTTCGGGAACTCGATTTCTTTGCTCAGATTCCGGCAACGTGCGATCGGCTGCGAGAGGATATGCACAATTCGGAATGGCAAGAGAACGAATGGCAGACCCTGCGTAGTGTGTGTCGAGAACATGTCGAGTTGGAAGTCTTCTTGGTGGAAGCGGAAGCGGGAATGAAGAAGCGTATCGACGACACGGATGATCGATCGTATCGTCATGCGAATCTGGGACGGAATAGGCGACGCGATACGCCATCGACATCGCTCTATGGAGGCAAGACGCATGATTCGGTCGATCGCTTCTTGGAAGAACATGCGGCCAACGTGTGGGAGTTAGGGGATGAAATTAAATTGCGTGTGCTGAGCGGTGTTGGAACAACGTTTGATTTGGCCATGAACAATCGAGCGGGTATGGTGGCCTTGGTGGAAGCGATTGAGCTGTACGAAGCCAAAGCTGGCGAGTTCAAGGAGCTGCACGGGGAATTGAGTAGTTCACAACGACTGTACTTTACGGAGATGCGAAGGTCGGCGCTGGAAAAGATATGTGAAGATTTTGAAGAGCGTGGCTTGCAGGTCTTTCAGGAAACACAACAAATGGTGCGTTTGGTCGATGATGAGAGAGTTGGCTTGCGACGTTTGTGATTTGCCTTGATTGGCATTAGTTTGCTAACATCATATCTGCGAATTTTCCTTCGTTGCTTTCAGGCTGCCGACGAGGCAGGTGAAGATGCCGCAACGGCTGCGTTCAATGCCGTCCTCAAAGCGTCGAATGAGCTTACCAACGAAATGGACTTTGTCCATCGGCAGATGGCTCCCTGCTTCCCCGTGGACTGGGCTGTCGAGGCTTTGTGGACCAGCGTCGTGGCGCGCGTCAGCTCGCAGAACTTGTTTCAACAGATTGGGGGACGAGATGGCCGTCGCCTACATACTCTTACCGTCACACAACTGCTCGACCTTGTGGCATGGATCGAGAATTTCTTTGAGAGAATCCAAGATGCCTTTCCTGACGTTGACCTGGCCCGGACGAGCAGCATGATTTTGACAAGCACATCGTACGATGCGTCGGGAGCGAACTTGCTTCATGGTGATGGAAAGGAAATCGATGTAGAACGCGCCAAGGACAGTGTTGTGTCGGTGAGCGGCGCCATGGTGGAAGTCAAGCAGCTCGCACAAACGGAATTCATTGCGCGTACTCAGCTTCAGACTGAGGAGTGGCTCGTGAACGTTTACAAGTACGTGTTTTTTATTGCGATGCTATTGAATCTTCAGTACGCAATTGTCCCTGGGTCACTAACTTCGATATTAACACCCGTTTTTCTTACACACAGAGCGGAACATGCCAAGACACAGACGGAGGAGGGTCGTCTTATTACATCCTTGTGCGAAGACGTTTACTCGCTCGCGGGCGTACAGTTGCGGACCATTCGCGAACGCCTTACCAAGCGTTCCGATGTGATGGTGCTGGCGGTCAATATTATCTTCAACAGTCTAACGCTACAGCAGCGCATGCACCGCGACAAGTTTCTTGTCGACTTGGAGACGTGCTGTGCTGCGGCGAATGATTTTTTGCGCATGAGCGATTCATGCGAAGACATTCTTGCAGAACTGCGAGATGCCACGAACTTGTCGGACCAAAGCATTGATGACTTGTACGAGCAGTCCAACAGCTTGCTGCAGCTGTATAGTACAGATGCAGTTTTTGCGGCGCAGCGTGTCCACTTTTTCGTCTTTGAGCCGATTGAAGAGGAAGTTGGCGACGCGCTCTTCGGCGAAGAGTGGGAAGACACTTTGACGCACAATGAACTTGCCTTGACCATTGTTCGAACTCTAGAGGACTATATGAGCGACTTGGAAGTATGGCTTGAGGATCTCATGGTGCGCAAGGTGGTAGACGCGCTTGTTATTTCGACGCTCAACTTTTACATTCGCAGACTTGTGCTCAAGGCAGAAAAGAAGAGTCAAAAAGAGTCGTCTTTCAAGGATCCGGTCAAGGCACACCAGAGAATAACCGCAGACGTTGCTGTATTTCACGACTACTTTGCAGGCCTCGTTGGTACTTTTCCTGCACTCTCCCGTGTCGTGGAAGCAGAATTTAGCATCATGACCCTTATCCTTAAGTTTATGGCCGTCGCTTGTGGTATGAAGGACACGGATCCCACTGAGTTGATATGGGAATTCCAGAAGCGCATCAAGGACACGGATGTCACGAAAGCCATGGTTGGAAACCTATTCCACACGATGAACCCCAAGGACGAGTCCAAGATTTACGAGCTGATTGACGACCCCGACATGCTCAAGACGCTCAAGGACTTGGCTCCAAAGGGGCAAGATCACGTTGACGAACGAACAACCGACCGAGGACTGCGATTGGATCTTGTCATGAAGGACGCCCTGGCGAACAGTCGACGCAAGCGCACGGCTGGAAATCTCAGAGCCAGTGTTGAAAAGATGACCAACAAGTTGAGAGCCGGCGGAGCGAAGGATCTGGAACAAGAGGTGTAGTCGAATCGGAGGGAGCGTGACGTAGAGCTGTATTGCAGAACGAAGACTGATGGAAGATTGCAATTAATTATTGAGGTAGTCATTAGCTCGCTTTTGACATCGTTCTGTTCTGACAGGTTCCGTTTCTGTACCCGTATCTCGACCACAAGCCTCCGAGCAGCTCACGTGTCTTACAGGAAAAAGTAGATGCGTTCGCCTCTAGCACTCGGTTCAAACGCGACAATGCCCGGCCCATGTCTAACTAAACCATCCCCCACTTTTCTTTTCGGACTTTTTCGTCGTAACCTTGCCACTTTCACTTCCCTTTGGCACCTTCTTGAAACGTCTCTTGATCGACCCACACGGAGGGCACGACCAGTTGTCCGGAAGCTTCGCCCACGCTTCGGGGCCTTTGGTAAAGACGTAGCCGCAGTCCAGGCAAAGGTAGTCCCCAGGAGATCCGTCGTCCTTGGGGCCAAAGAACATTTGTAGCCCGGATACATTGGTCGTGCGGGTGGACAAGCGGCTCCCTGCAAACGTCGACGACGACGTGAACGCAGCGGCGGTTGAGCAAGCGAGCAGAAGCAACAGGCAGCGGGCGAAAAGGATCTTCATGGCGGAGTGATCGGAGAAGGGAAGAGGAACTGTAAGGTTGCTACGGTAGACACTAGAGTGCAGATGCTTGCAAGGATGACGGCAATGATGGCATGCGCTGACTGTCTACACTGTCGCCTTCGCGTTCTCTCTCTAAAGGTTTCCCCGCGAACATCAGCGCGGGCTCACGCGAACACGTCACACTGGTCATGGGCCACCGTTTAAAACACAATCTCGCGCCACGATCCTCACAATTGGAAGGAAAGCCCAAAGTAGCCATTACCAGTATTTACATCGTACTAGTCTAGTCGCGTTGGGTGCGAACGACTTGCTTGAATCCAGCAGATTGCCGAGTATCGCCTCATGCGCAATCTCCTTCAATGTTTAGATCCAATCTCCCTCTCGCAACTTTCGGGGCAAATACTCTTCCGTAATGTACTGAAACCCAAACGATGACAACGCCTGAATCTCGGCCTTCTTTTTCGTCTTGACCATGATCTGTAGTTCCTTCATCCACTGTGGATTCTTCATGATGAAATCTTCCTTCAATAGCTCCTTTCCAGTCTTGATATCATTCTCTGTCATGTCCAACCGACACTGCTCGGGAAGATTGTATCTGTCGAGATCGCTGGGACGCAATCCCAACCACTGAATGTCGGGAGTCGTCAAACTGGCGCTGTCGTAGCTCATGTTTTTCGATCCACTCATGTAAACGGAGAGAATCTTGAGTCCGTACGGATCAGAGTCGACGAGTCCGAGGACCGGAATTTTAAGTTCCGCCGTAAGACGCGACAGGAACATTCGCGTCGCCACGTCGGGCTGTCCCTTGGCGGTAATGACAATGCAAGGGTACTTGTGATAAAAACGATCCTCCTGCGAGAGAACGAGGTGTGAAACGATCGATACGAAGCAATGTCAGCGAGACCTTCGACGTGGCTACCGCCACTGCCATGGTAGCCATTCAATTCGCCTTGAGCCTTCTACGCACTCACCGCCATGCGCATGTACGCAGCTTCCTTTTCCACCAAGAGCACAAACTCGGCATCGCTCTGAATGTTTTCAATCTTGTCGATATACGGCGGGATCGCCTTTCCACCCACACCCATTTTGGTGCAATCAATAAAGTCTCCATCTTCTTCAAACTGGATCCGTCCCACGACAAGTCCCTTGTCGGATGCCACGACATGCAAATTACTTCGCGTACAGCCTATCATGCACGCGACATCGTCCAGAACACCGTCGCTTTCACTCTGGTCGACGAATAATTTGACGTCCGTGTAAAACAAATCGCGCTTGGTAATGTGAATGCGTTTCATCAAGACAGCGTGGAGCAGCTGTAGAGCACGGAGGGTAATGGCGCTCTTGCGTGATTCCTGCAGGAAGGAAAAAGAGGGTTGGTACGAAGAAGTTGCACAAGAACTTCAATTAAACGCCCAGTCATGCCGTTGTATGCATACCTTGACATTCATGTAGCTTCGACTCGATCGCTTGTCGCCTAGCACGATGCGGTCCCATTCCTTGACGTATATTTGATTCGACGCCGCACGAGACGGGACTTCCATGGTGATATTTTGCTTGTTCAATACTTGGCGTGCAATCCTCAGGGCAATACTTTCCATGCCCTCCAGTACGTGCTCTTCCGGGAGTTCCGCCACTTCGACAATGTTCTTTGGGATCGTAGAAGAAGTTGGAGTACTCGAAGCAGTACTGCTTCTGCTTCTTTGGGAAGTCGCCCCTTCTCGGCTTTCGGCCTTTTCTTGCAATTTCTTTCGGAACGTTCGACACTTGGCCAAGACCTGCTCCGCATCGTCGGCCTTTTGGACGACCGCTTTCTTCTTGCGAGCCGCGGGGGCAGCCGGCAAGGCGGCCGTCGTCGTTCTGCCTCGTTTCTTTCCGGACATGGTTTAGAAGGCCTTAGTTCTGTTTACAATGAGCGACGGATAGTCCGCCTGAACCAACACTTTCTACTGTGTCACGAAAGGGACAGAGCAAGGCTCACAGACGGCGCTTCCCTCTTCATTTCCGACTTTCGACAGTGTTTTGCTGCCGTCGCCCCACAAATTGAATACGAGTATGATCCACAATGGTCAAGATTTCAAGATTTGGAATTTGGAATTTGGAATTTGGAAGAAGATTGATTCATCATCTCAACATCGCTCAGATCGGTCATGGGTCATTCAAAATGACACTTTCAGCTGGCATTGTCGCCGAACACATGACCAACAATAAATAAAACCCAAGTGTCAACTGTACTTTGGTCCTTTCTGATACACCCACAGAGCACTTCCACTACAACGCCCCTCACATTTTCCGCATGAACGCATGAACGCTCTCCACCCACTACATACTAGTTTATGCTTCTCTTCGATCACAATGTTCCGATCTACAGCACGCATGCTTCCTTTGTTTCTCCTTTTACTTTTCTCAAGTGCGAATGCATTGGTTGCTGCTCGTCAGGGCGAGATGGACAATGAACACTGGGCTGAAGGACGACCGTCGAAAAGCATTGTGGTCGACCAAAACGCGACAAACACCCAACGACGAGCGTTTCAGTGGCAAGACATGCCCGAGGACTCGGTCGTGTACGTCATTGCTCTTGAGCTACCAAAGCCCATGAAGACAACCGCTGATTTCTCTTGTCCTGGTCCCGACTTTTCCACCTACCTCATGGACAGACTCGCGACGCATGGTACTGTCTTTCTGAGGAGACACCATATCGATGTCGATACCGAAGATTGGTTGGAAGGATCCCATCTATCAATTCCTCAGCCATTCAATCCTGGCAATCGTCGCACAAGTGATTCCAACATGCACATCACTCTGTTCTTCACATCGTACTGCAAGAGTACATACTGCTCTTGTCAATATTGCAGCTATGCGTTGGAGAATGAAGATGCGTTACCGACGCAGAGTCCCTCTCGGGAACCTACGCCAAGTCCGACTCCTGCGCCGACGCCCATCCCCACAACGG
>OLMU01005796.1:0-14722 GCA_900291995.1 Licmophora abbreviata | reverse complement strand
CAACAACGACCGCCAGCACAATCATTTTGGAAGACCTTGCTCCATCTCAATGAAGAAGAAGTAGTGGAGGCTTCGCCTGCGTCTCCTACTGCTACGTCTGCTTTGCCTCGTCCTCCTGTGCGCACTGACGGCCGGCCTCGCCATACTGTGAGCATAGGCGATACTCCTACTGGTCCTAGAGTCTCGTCCAAGGAGATTCCTCGCGTGGACTTGTCTTCCCAAAAGAAGCAGAACAACAAGGCAGCTACTACTACGAATACAACTCTGTCGTCATTCCTGGGTGCCTTTACGACTGGCCTCTCTACCGAAAGTGCCACAGCTTTCGATGTGCAGGAGCAGCATTGTCCGCCCTCAATGCACCAGTATTACCCGCAGAAGACAGATACGGTGGTTCATGATTCGACGGCCAGCCGCGAACAGTCCCGACGTACGATACAAGCAGATGTGGAGGCAGAGGTGGAGGAAATGAAACTCAAACTGGAACAAGATATGGATGATATGCGCAAGGAGTGGTCCAAGAAACCAACACCACGAACACCAAATGGCAGTTTTCGGAGGTCTCCAAACAGCAGCTTTCGGAAGTCTCCAAGCAACAAGAGCTTTCGTACGAGTCCGCGCTCACCAGATCGTCGGGCTATCTTCCAGCAACGAAGTCTTAGTGCTAAGGACACGGCGCAGTACTTGCGGCACAGCTTTCGAAGCAAGCTAGCCATGTTGGAAACCGAAGAGTTGAGAGGAGTTGGTCATGATGACAGAAAGCAAACGCTTCAATCGCGGGGACGCAAATCGCTTAGCTCCATGGGAAAGGTAAACACAGAGGCAAAAGGGTTGGGAGGGTAGAACTTATGATTGTATTTCATATTTTATGAGACAAGTAGTATCTTCATGATCTGCTGTTCTATCGCTACAAATTGCACTGCTGATCGGGTCGCCTGGTTCTAGCTAGAAATAAGCGCTACGATACTGGCGATTCATTCAGGTACCGGTACAATCGGAACATGAACACCAAGTTCGAATCAGATAAGGCCGCTCGCTCACTTACGATTGAATTGTATTCTGATCATGTCTTACTGTCGTACCGGTAGGTCTGCATCGATGCCGCACTACATGGCACAACCATCAGGGGTCTACACTTTTCGCAGATGGCACAATCCGCCTCGATCTTCCAAGTCCTACTTCTTAGAATGTATATCAGCCACAACTCGACGCAGCTTGTACTCCCTCTTCTCCTCCTTGATTTTGTAAGGAGCCGGCTTGCCACTTTCCTTCAGATCATGAGTCCTCCTCTCATGAGTCCTCCTCTCCTTTATACCTACTGTTTCGCCTTGGCCGCCGGGCTCATACTTTTCCTGTTGAATCATTGTGAGATCTGTCAGTTTGCCAATGTCGCTCGTAGTCTCCCTTAGCATCTTGAACTCTATGAAGGCGGCCTCTTGCGCAGTCTCATTTTCCTTGGGACAAAAGAGTCTCTCAGCTTCCTTTGATATCCAAAAGCTGGTAGTCTCGAAGACTTCTCGTTCTGCGATCGTCTTCAACTCCATATTTTTGGATCGCACATCTGATACCCACGCTCCGGATTGCGCCAACGGAACTGCTTTCGGAGAGCAGCGCTTGTCGAGGTACACATAAGACGACCAACCAGTCTGCGTCGCTCGATTTCGAGTCTTGCTCACAAATACAGTCCTCTCTGTCTCACCCGATGGCATAGATGTAGAGTCATCGCCAATCATTTTCTTAAAGCAGTCTACTAGACTTCTCGTGTTGTAGTCCTTCTTCGGCTTCCGTGATTGCGTCCGTGGCATCCCCGCCAGACGATTGATCATGGCCAAGACAGTTTCAAAAGGCTACCACTGCTGTTGGTAGAGAGGATTTTGAGCAAAGATGAATACGAAAACTCGATACAAGTTCACGAGCGAGTCTTTAGGAGGCGAGATCGTATCAGTCAATGGCGGTGTGACAAGGGATGTAGCCATCTGCTCCGGAGTGATGGCAAGCGAGTCCGCACAGAAAGGATGTCTCCCGCTCCGCGTTCTTTGGCTTGTCATAGTAGTTCAAACTCTAGTAGCCCCGCCTCCTGTAAGTGCAACCTGGTAGATTGTTTTCTATGCGAATTTCCCACGCGACTTTCTGGTAACCCCAGATCTGGATGTATGTGCACCGCATGTTGGATTAAAAATTGAAAAACGAGAGGCAGCCGTCCAGCACGCACACTCAACATGATGCTGTGTATATTCCATACATCGGCACTCCGACCAGTCTAGAGCGAATGACGACTGTAGCCGCAGTCACACAACAGTATGAAGCTCTCAGCAGATACCGTAGTATCATACGTCTATAGCGCCAATGTCGACCTTGAACTTGTACCGGTACCTCAGCCCATTTTTTGGAGAGAGTGATGTCGAGCTCGGCCAAAATTCAACGCCCGGAAAAGTGCCGCCCGGCTCTCCACACTCTGTAGGTTGCACGCGAGTTTGTACCGAAGTGGAAGCAGCCATCAGACCCAACAGATTTGCGGTCTCGGTCATCCATCGAAAATAGGAAAGTCGCAAACTTTGTCACCAAGTTGCGCTGGACCCCCCCATTGCGCTCTCGAAGTTTGTCTTTGTCAGACAAGAATTTTGCTGGTAGCTCTAGGACCTGCACTTCACTACGGACTCTCTACAGGCGACGCGTGGTGAAGGTTTCAGTAGTTTGATTCTCTCATTGCTATGAAACTGAAAAGCGCCGCAGCGTTGGTTCTGGCGCCGGTGGCTGGTCTTTTAGTAGGAGCTGCTGTCCTTTGCTTCTTCGTTGCTGACTCCTCCTTCAGTACTGGCGTGCATCCCTCTTATGGACGACGGCTTCGAATGGCCGTCTCAAGACCACATCCTGACGCCTTCCATGATCCTGTGAGTGTGGAAAGAAAGAAACCAAACAAGAAGCCTCACTTTATTTTGCACATTGGACCGGGCAAGATCGCAACGTCTACGATCCAGAAAGAGCTCACCAACCTAGCCGATGACCTGTCCCTAGACAACTACGATTTTCTGGGAGACTTCATCACCAACAGTCAAAAGTACCCCCGCGTCATCCTCAAAATCAAGGATTTGAAGTGCCATCGTGAGCTTGAAAACGTCCGACTGTCTCGAGCAGGGTCGTCTAGCCTTACTCCTGTCGGGGATGATCTATCCAAGGTTCCATGCTGGAACGACTTCCTACAAGAGCTCGAGCCCTACAGGCAGCGTCAGCGGTCCGTCATTCTGTCACATGAAGGTCTCAGCTACATGATGACCCGGTTCCGAAGTATAGGTCTAGCATCATTGGATTGGATTTCACTGAAAGAAACCCTTGAAAAGGACTGGAACATTCTTGTGGTGATTGGCTATCGACGATACTTTTCCTGGCTGTTCAGCTCCAAGTTGCAGAGCGACAGTCCAATACTGCCAGCTAACATGCTTTGGCCTAGCGCAGGTGGGAGGCTCGTGGAACCTCTGTTTCCCAACTACTGGCAGTACCCTCAGCACAGTCGACAACAGCCCTGGTCGTTTACAGACTCGGTGGTCTCATCCGTGCAACCTCACGTCCCGTTTGTGCTGATGAACTTTCATGACGATTCCATGTCGATTCGAAGCAACTTTCTGTGCAAGGTTCTACCAGATGCTACCAATGCATGCAGTCGCAGTTTAGATCGGGATAAGAAGGAAACGGAGCTAGTTGCAAACCCCGCGCGTCCGCCTCGGAACTATGACATGCTGGTAACTGCAGCGGCCGAGAAAGGTCTGATCGATACGAAGCGGCAAAGTCGACTAGGAGCAGAGGAACTGGCAAGGAAATTTCAAGAAACAATACTAGACTTGACTATCTGGGATTTTCCAGTTCAGTGCCCGAAGGATAACGAGATGGAAGTCTTCCTGGACAAGTCATTGAGACTAGAGGCAGGTATTCTTCCCGAGTTTGCTGCATCGCCGCAAGGAGAAACGCGGCATCGAGCTGAGTTCTGGAGTGCGCTCCGCAAGTTCTGTTCGATTGATACAGAGGCCGTACTGGAGAATGAAAACTGGAAGCGGTTCTTTGCCAGCGGCATGGAAATTGCGAAGGTAACAGTGTGATGGATAATTGGCAAGGGATACCTAGCATCCAGTTCAGTTTTGTAAACAGGAATCTTTGCGTTTAAGCACCCCCAACTACTGAAGTTGCTACGAACTGCAGTAATACCAGTTACCGATAGACGACGATGACGACGACGACGACGTCTGCCGTTGGTTGCAGTGATAGTTGGTCTTTTTTGTGTGTTTGGAACTTTCTTGCTGTGTCTCAATGTCCGATGGCATCTGAAAGTCAATGACTCACGTTTCTACGAAGTTGAGAGTGAAACATTCCGGTCATTCTGGTAGTGCCCTCTTGGAGGGAGTTCAGATCAAAGCTATACGGCCTCACAGTCTAGTCGGTGTTTTCTGCGCCTCTGATGAGGCCACACAACAGGAGCTTTGCACTAGTGAGGCTGGTCCCGGTGATGGTGGTGGCTGGTCTCACAGGAGCTCTCTACTGCTGCAGTACGACAGAGTTGTTTGGAACACAGTCGCACGAAAGACGGCTCCAGCTGACCTCCTTCCCACGAGCGCATCCTGAATTCCAGGATCCTGTCAGTGTTGTGACCAAGACATCGTCCAAAGAAAAGCCTTACTTTATCATGCACATCGGCCCTGGCAAGACTGCAACGTCCACTATTCAGAGGTCACTTTATGAATTGTCGTCAGTCCTCGCGCGTGACCACTACGTGTACGTTGGAGACTATGGAGAGGTAGCCAAGAACAAGGCTAGTCCCATGGTCAAAATGGTAGAAAATCCGGCATGCCAACGTGAACTGGAGGGAGTCCGTCTCTCCGTTACGCGCGGGGCGGGTGATCCAGATCTTGCTGCGGCTCTTTCCAATGTGACCTGCTGGACCAATTTCTTGCGACACCTGGAACCTTACCGGCAACGGGAACAGTCCGTCATCATGTCACACGAAGGATTTTCCTTCCGGATGTTCAACTTTCAAGGTATAGGGAAAGCTTCAGTGGATTGGATTGCTTTGAGAGAAACATTGGAGAAAGACTGGAATGTGCTTGTTGTGATTGGTTATCGAAGGTACTTTTCGTGGCTTCAAAGCGCGAAACAACAAAATGAGCGTCCTGAGCATCGAGAGTACCTCTCCAAGTGGCCTGGCCAGGGTGGTCAAGCAATCGATCCTATGTTTCCAAACTATTGGAGGGAAAACCAACCAAATAGGAAGCAGCCTTGGTCCTTTACGGACTCAATCATGGCCACAACACAACGCCATGTGCCAGTTGCCATTTTTAACTATCATGACCCCATGTCGATTCGCAGCAACTTTTTGTGCAATATACTGCCCAAAGCTTCCATAACTTGCAATCACAGCGTAGATCTGGACCGCAAAGAAGCCGAAATGATTGTTAATCCAGGGCTCCTGCCTCGTTACTACGATATGCTTGTAACTGCAGCGGCGGAGAAAGGTATGATCGATATTGAACGATACAGTCGGAGGCGGGCGGAGGATCTGGCACGACAATTTCAAGAATCCGCTCTACAGTTGACTGTTTGGGACTTTCCGGTTCAGTGTCCGAGCACAGGAGAGATGGATCAATTCCTGGAAAAGTCATTGCGGCTCGAGGCACAAATCCTCCCGAAGTTTGCTGCGTCGCCAATAGGGGAAGCACGGCATCGAGCTGAGTTCTGGAGTGCGCTCCGCAAGTTCTGTTCGATTGATACAGAGGCAGTACTGGAAAATGAAAACTGGAAGCGGTTCTTCGCCAGCGACATGGACATCTCAAAGACAACAGTGCTGTGAATCGTGCACGCGACGGTCTACAATAGCAGATATCCAGTGGGATGTACACAAAGTTTTCAGTAGCGCCTCCTATTGAAAATGAAGCAATGATCGATCCTCAATGGGCAGCCTCCGTCCTGTCGACCTCTGTCTACCGCCTGTGCCGATACAAGTGTGAACAAGCGTCTTGCAGTCGATGGAGATTCTCCCTCTGCACCTCTCTCCGGAATGGATTAACAAATCGTGTGATTCGTGAATTTGTCCGCCAAACACGTACACTTTGTCATTGCAATACGCCGCGGCGTGTACGAAAGCTCAGATCCGGCCAACGGCTCCAGATGCTCGTGCGTTTGTCGTATCCCTCAACTGTCTTGAGCGTTGTCCAGTTCTCATCATATCCTCCAATGACCAGAATAGTGTGCTCATCCAAGGTGACCCCTGCAAACCCCCACCTCTTTTCCATCAGGGGCGCCATTTCAGTCCACCCCGGCTTCGGGCACGGTCGCAGACCCGACAGGATAGATTGGGTTTCGCCCGCATTGTGTGCAGATTTGATCTTCTCGACGAACCTAGCACATTTCAGCTTCTTTTCTTTTCTCGTAGGCTTCTCCGATTGCAACGAAATATTCTCTATACTGGCGCTTTGCAGACAGAGAAGTACAGTGGGTGATGCGCCTCCTTCGATTGCACAGTCGATGGGGGTCTTCCCGAGGAAGAGGACGTCTTTCCGTTTGCGGCTTCCGGGAATCTATCAACCAGCATCTGTACGACTTCAACTCCTGGTCGCCAAGGACACGCAACATGTAGTGGATATTCACCATAATAATCTCTCTCCTTGATTCCCCTGGGATAGGCTTCCAGGAGCAATCTTGCGATACTGGCGGCTACCCTGTAGCGACAAGCATAATACAACGACACCCATCCCTCGCCAGTTCGCTCCTGCACTCCCTCAGGATACGCCTCGATCAAGAGACGAACAGTTGTAGACGAAATGTCAGAGGAACAGGCATAGTGTAGAGGCAAGACTCCCTCATTGCTTTTTGTCTGCAACAGGTCGGTATACGCGCTCAGCAACAGTTGTACCACTCCAGCCGTAGCCCGATTCGTACATGCCACATGGAGCGGCAGAACTCGATCATGAGTTGCGTGGCGAGCCCTTGGCGGGTTCTTTTCTACCAAATACTGGATCACCTCTTTGCTTGTCTTGTTAGCGCACGCGTAATGAAGTAGCAACCAACCGTCCTCATTGACATTGCTTGCAAGGCTCGGCTCTTGCTTGATTGCTCGCTTGATCTCCTCAACAGAAGCATACTTCTTGAGGACGTGCCGTAGTGTCAACGCCTGGCTCGAGGACATGGAAGGAGATGAGAAGGAATGTGACTCAACGATTTGTTGCGAACTCTTGCTGAATGAGACGGGTTTGCTTCGCATCTAGAATTGCAATGTGCAAAGAAAGGTGTCAAGATAAAATTTGAAAATAAAATGTGAGCGCCCATCAGAACGATGGGTCGAAGAAGTCATCTCCTCGGCTCGCTGAACATCTATGGTACGAGTAAAGACTTATTATGGCGTGCCGGAAAAACAGTACATATGAGCGAACACAACTGTTTAATAAATCTAAACTGTCATGATATAAATCTCAGACTGTCACATAAATCTGAATTCAATATTTAATCCGAATGATACTTTGGCCCCAACAGTCCTCAAATGAGCTCACACTGGCTCACATTTTTGGTGAGAGCCGACGAAATTGAACTGTAGATCTCCGTCTTCCTTCGCTTCTTCCCAACATGGTGCCTTGGGATATACCCGCCAATCGCCACTCACCCGAGCCAAACATTGCTCCCGAGACGCACGAAGTTGTTCCCAAAAGGATTGCGCGCCGTCCGTCCCTTGGATCGATAATGAAAACGATCAAACGTCGTCCATCCATGGACTCGGCGTCGACCATCGACAAGTCTGGGGTCGCCGCTTCTTCTACCCACTCCGCTAGAACGGAGGAAAGCTACCCAGAAAAGAAGATGGCGCGTAGGCCCTCCTTTGGGAAGTCTATGAAGAGGCTGGTTGGGCGTCGCCCGTCCATGGATAACTCAGTCAACACGAACGCGACCTCCGGAAACCCTCATACTCACCAACCCATTGATCCCATTTCAGAGCCATCCTCAAAGAAGAGTCACCCACAGACTACTAGTCAGCGACGGTCATCTCTCAAGGAAGGCACCTCGTCCGGACGGGCCCCCCTCACCCGCAGCAACTCTCTGCTCGATACCAAATCGGTGCATAGCTCCAAGAAGGTACCGCAAGTTCAGCATGGAGGTTCTCCTCAGCCCAAGATGAAGAACAAGATTGCAATCAATATCCATGAGGCCATCCAGGAGGAGCCACTAGGCGATCAGAGCCCCGCGGGTCTTACTCGGCCTGTGGATGTGGTGGATGCCTGGACTCCAGTTCGCGTGGCCTCGGAAATTACCATGACGGTAGATGACTTGGACGATGAGGTCCCGAATAAAACCGTTGCTAAAGAGCCCTCTATCCGGAACCAGGGCCACAACAAAAGTGCCTTCTCCGTTAACAAGAGAGGGTCGAACCGTGCCAGTCGTCAGCACAGCTGGTCCAAGCCGCAGCTCTCTCAAGATGAGAACCATTGGTTGAGTCAATACAAGAAGCAAGAGATCGAATACGCTGCGCTGTACCTTCACTCTGAGCATCTTGTCAAGGAGCTACAGGAGACCACCAAGCTCCTTGAGCAAGAGAGTGACGCAGCAAAGGAGCTCGAAGATGAATTCCTCAACATGGAACTTGATCTCAGTGAAACACGCATGGTTCGGGATCGCCTCGAGCGTGAGAACACTTCCCTTCGCAAAGTCATAGCCCGTCGTGATGAAGACTATGCCAGAATCGAAAAAGAGCTTCATGAGCTGCGATTGGCAAGGAAGCTCGAGGAGCTTGACATGGAATCGTCTGGCGTGCACGTCACTAAGAAGGGGAATGCTGAACTGAGTGCCCAGCCTCCAACTCCTCGTCGCTCGACCATGAGCCACGTCCCGTCTGAGAAACCAACGAGAAGCGTGTCCCCAAGATCACAGCGACGCTTTTCACTCCAGATGGCGCAGCAAGCAGCCGAGGAGACGCTCACCTATACGTCATCTGAAAATCTTCATGACAGTCTATTGGATTCCTTGCAATCGCTCTCGACCGAGCTAGGGAACGGCCACCAAAGTCAGGGATCGCCCTTTCTTCCGCCACTGCATCCAAAGCGACGTCCTTCGGCAGTCATGTAAAGACAACGAGGCAAAAAAAGCAAATTTCAAGTTACCTTTTTAGCAAGCATGAATGAGAAAGACAAGGAAGATGATGAAAAAAGAAAGAATCAATAAATGAAAGAATGAGAAGATATTGGAGTGGGGTAGTGTTACTGTGGTTGTTGGGCCAGTGGAGATAAAAATGAATAGCTACGAAACGAAGTCTACACATTAATGGAGCATCTCTTTTCTGCGTCGTATAATTGAAACTTTCGTGGAGAACTCATCGGTTCTACACCACTAGATCTAGAAAACATAAAACAATGTGCAGCAACGGCATCGGATGGCGACGAGAGATTGACTAGAACTCTTTGAAGATGTTCTGGTCGGCCTTCGAAATCGGGGGATCTCTCTGTTTCTCCTTATCGTCAAGATGGCTCCAATCTTCGAAGGCCGAACAATCGAGCGGGTTTTTGACTTTCGGGACAAAAGGAGCGTCCAGTTTCATTGCCTGAAGGTCCTCAAAATCAATGTCACTAAACCAAGCGTGACCGAACAAGTCTTTGACGCCTTTTGCCAGGGAGCCGAGTCGACGGCTTGGGTCCGTGACGAGAATGCGCTTCACGAAATCCTTCTCTGCGCTGCTCATCGGTTTTGATGATGGGACATACTTCCCTTTCGCAATAGATTTGAACAGAGTCATCTGATCCATCCCGTCCTTGTAAAATGGGGTCTCCCCATCGCTCATTTCATAGACAAGAACACCGAGACTCCAGTCTTTGGAGTAAAAGCAAGCAGACGACAAAGAGAGTGAGTAAAATTCGAAGAAACTTCGACACAGCAGGACGACAGCTTCACTCACGATCCGCTCCCTTGTCGTGGCCCTTATTGAGAATAATCTCCGGTGCTACGTAGAGCGGGGTCCCGCAGAAAGTGTACGTCTTCTTATGGACCACTTTGGCTGTCCATCGAATTGGAAGTAAAAAGAAATTCATTCAGTTGCGAGAATCAATGAATGCCACACAGAATATTCAAAACGTCGTTGACACTGAACTCACCAAAGCCCATATCAATGATAACGGGGTACCCTTTGCTATTCACCAGCACATTCTCGGGCTTCAAGTCACGGTACACGATGTTGCGGCGATGCATGAAACCGAGACCGGCAAGGATGCCCGCCGCATAGAACTTGGCCTGTGCCTCCGACACGCCATCCTTTCGCGGACGATGAATCACCGAGAACAATTCCCCACCCTGCACTAGCTGCACGAGCATGTAGACGCGCTGCTTGTCCTGGTAGGTGTTTATCAACTTGATAATGAAGGGGTGATCCAGCCGACGCATGATCTTCATCTCTTGCACGACCCCTTTGCCCATCTCGTTTTGGATTAGGTCATGCTTCGACTGGATTTTAAGAGCATACGGGGTTCTCTCCGCGGATGATTTCCCCTTGACGCTTACCAGCCACACCTGTCCAAACGTTCCAGCCCCAAGAATTTTGTGCTTCTTAAGAGACTTGTAAGGGATTTCTGAACCAATCACCTTTGTTGGGGCCTTCGCCTTGGACAGCACTGTCTGGCACTCTTTCAAACTCAATGCTCCAGTCGTCGTGTCACCGAGAGCTTTGATAGTATAGCGCGCCACGGTGCTCGTGGGAACGGACAGTTTGCTTCCTTTTTTCTTCTCGAGACACAATAGCTCCTCTGCAAAGTATCCACCTCCTTCAACCATCTGGTCATACTTTCCATCCTGGGACGAGATCTGAATCTTTCCTCCGTCGCGCACGAGCAGTAGAGCAGTTCCAATGTTATCCCCTTCTTTGACAATGAGTTCTGACTGCTTGTACGTCTTGTCAGCAACGGAACCTGCTAGCGCGGCGAGGTCTGACGGAGACAGGTCGGAAAAGACCTTGATTGCAGCCTTTCAATACGAGAGAGAACCGAAACCGGGCAAGAAAGAAAAGATTAGTTGAGACGAATGGTGAGTCGAATCAAACGAAATCCGCTGTGTTGATGCATCTTCACACGCATTATTTTTACTCACCAATTTACGCTTGTCTCCAGCCTTGAGCACGAGATCCTTCAAGTCGCCCATGACAAGCTTGAAGGTCTCAGCATCGACCGTAAGTGCGATCCCTTCGGTACTGGCGATACAGTTGGCACTGCGAGGCTCAGACGTTACGAGAGCACGCTCGCCAAAGTACTGACCTAGAATACAGTGCAAAGAGGGTACATCAGTTTCTTACCGTGAGAGAAATCACACAGAGATTTCGCGGGAGCCACAACCTCACTCTAAATGACTCACCTGGCCCCAACTCCTGATCCTGGTAGGACGTTCCGCCAATCGAAATGTCCGTCACCTTGACTTTCCCTTCCTGTATGATGTAAAAGACATCACCCTGCGTCCCTTTCTCAACAAGCGTTTCCTTAGGCTTGAAGGGGTGGGGGACCAAGGCGTCGATGAGTTTGCTGAGATCTTGCTCATCGAGGTCCTCCAGGAAGGAAATATGCTTGAACAGTTCTCTTTTCTTACTGTCAGCCTGCTTGGTCTGTGACTGAAGAATGGTACGAAAGGTCCTTTGGTCGAGGCGATAGAGTTCGACCTTGGTAGTACTGACAACGCTTGCAGCCCGTGGCGCCTTGTACAGCAAGGCGAGCTCACCAAAGGATGCCCCCTCCGATGCCTGTCCCACCTTGGCGTCGTCGACTTCAAAGTTGACACTGCCAGTCTTCAAGACGTAAAAGTAGTCTCCCTCCTCTCCTTGTTTAATGATATACTCTCCTTTTCCCTGGTCGTGCTTCTCGAAGGCATCAATCAGTACGTTCGTCTGCTTGCTGCTCATGTCTTCGAACACAAAATTCATTTTCATGGCGTCCCTTAAGAAGACCCGTTCTTGATAAGTCTTGTTATACTTGGGAGGCTTGTAGTCGGCGCTAATTTCTCCAAGTGGGGAGGCGTAGACGTTCTTGAGATGGTGTGCCTTGGGTTTGATCTCGTCCTTCTTGACCATCATGGATTTCTGGTGGACCGTATCCACTGCGGATTTCGGAGCGCCGACATCTCGTGATGCAGGAGCGCCAGTAGCGGTCTGATCCTTGCTTTCAGTGCATCCCATGCTGGCAAACCAATCAAACGTGCGTCAGACAAGGCTACTAAAGTGAAGGATAGCTCAATGGGGGGCAAAATAGGGAGACTTCTATCATACGTTGTACTCGTAGATTCAAGATCTTAGGGCCCCTCTCCCACAGTTTTGTGATGACTATTTCGTCATGTCACGGACAAAGAACAGACGCTGCTCACTCTCTCGCATGCTCGCTATCATACGAGTGTACCTATAAAACATGAAAATGTCATTATGTCCTAGTCATAAATGTCCGGCATTCGTCCGGATTGGGTCTTTCTTCGTTGGCGCGAGAGCGAGCGAGAATGACCCGGCATCATCGCAATCCTGCTTACTATCATAGCAGTTGTGATGGCTTTGATCCGTTTGGTACTCAAGCCTCGTAGGAGTATACGGGAGGGAAGCCGAGGCGGCAAGATCAAAAATTTCAGTTCACACTTGCACCCTGCATATCTAATCTGTCGTTCGTCTGAGAGGTGTTCTTGTCTCAGTTTCGCCTGATCTATACAGCTCTAAGAACTATCATGGGAGGTCTTTGCAGTAAGGAAGATGCGGTGGAAACCACGTCGCGTCCGACGGTACGTTTCAAAGGAGCGCAGTCAGTGTGACAAAGCACTGACGACTGAGGTCCCTGTCCGAAACCTCGCGGATACTTATCTGTTAGTAGTCTATTGATTTTATGCGGACGTTTCTCACTAGAATTTCTTTCTTCTCTCTCTTTCTTATCCTGTAGTACGCTGCTGGAGAGCCTCGTCGCAGTGTACCCGCCGAGGATTCTGGCAGTGGAAAAAACTTCAATGATCTCTACAGGCTCGGAAAGCCGGTACGATTTTTTTTGAAAATTGCTCGACACTCTCTCGTGAAACACGCGCTCACGATTTCCTCCCACCTCTTTCACATCATCTTTCTCTTTTGTATCTGTAGCTCGGCGAAGGTGCTTTTAGTGTCGTCAAGGAGGGAGCGCACAAGCAGACCGGAGAGTCCTATGCTATCAAGATTGTCACCAAGGCCAAACTGACACAGGAGGATGAGGTTGCCTTGAAAGATGAGATTGAAATCTTGACTGAACTTCGCCACCAGCATATTATTCGTCTCTATGATGTCTTTGAAGAAAAGCAGTACTACTACCTCGTCACGGAAAAGATGAGTGGGGGAGAACTCTTCGACCGCATTGTTCAGAAGTCATACTACAATGAAAAGGAGGCTCGTGATGTCTGCAAGATTCTCTTTGAAGCCATGCGGTACTGTCATAGCAAGAATGTCGCGCATCGGGATTTGAAAGTAAGTGACAAAGAAAAGACCAAACAGTCAGAAACACCTTCCCGCCCTCTCACTTTACCACCGTACGTTTCCTTGCATCACGACGCACCACCCTCCTCTCTCGTTCGCAGCCCGAGAATCTCTTGCTTCGCTACAATGACAATGACTCGGACATTAAGATTGCCGACTTTGGCTTTGCCAAAAAGGTCAAAAGTCCCAGCTCGCTCACCACACAGTGTGGGACTCCTGGGTACGTCGCACCCGAAATCCTCGAGGGAATCGCCTACGATACCCAGGCCGACATGTGGAGTCTCGGCGTGATTGTGTATATTTTGCTAGGTGGCTACCCCCCTTTCATTGAACAGAATCAACGTGACTTGTTTCGCAAAATCCGCAAGGGGCAGTACGAGTTTCATGAAGAATACTGGGGGTCCGTCTCGCAGGATGCCAAGAATATGATCTCGGCCTTGTTGACTGTCAACCCGGCCAAGCGAATGTCCGGGGATGAATCGCTACATAACAAATGGATTCTAAAAGACGACAAGGCGCTCGCGGCTCAGGATCTTGGCGTCAACTTGGAACAGTTCAAGAGGTTCAATGCCAAGCGCAAGTTCAAGGGTGCAGTCAAGGCTGTCATGGCGTCCAACAAAATCACATCTCTGGGAGAGAATTTCCGCATGAACCTCGAGTAAGAAGCGTGATGATTTGTGGGGTGTCGTGTTTTCGTGTGAGTGCCAGCCGTTTCCTTTTTCATCATCCCATCCGTAGCGAAAAGGGAAGCGAGAGTGCAGTCGAAGGGTGAAAGTAATGAACGGCAGTCTAATATTATAGCTTCTCCTCTGGAAAGTACGAAACGAATCCCCATCGTCCAGATTCGAAGATCGTCCATTCCAATTAGTTACTGCCACGTGCCCAGTTCCCAGCAAAGCTTTGCCGTTCGTTAGGCGCTCCTCAGTTCTGAAACTCTTGCTTGGCAGTTTCGATGACTACTGTTGCATATCTCTTTGATGCTGGTCCTCGAGATGGATACCTGGTACGAGGTACCTCCTATCGTACGTCTCCGCACGAATGTTCGACTCTCCAGATGTACAAGGAGTAGATTGTGTTACAGATTGACAAGTTAAGCTTAGAAGAAGTGCATGATGTACTCTACGACGTAGACGTTATAGTAATCTTCAACCAAGCAGAATGTCAGCACCATCCATCCTTATGCCTCCATCTCTACACCGAGATCCTGCTAATCTCGTCAATGCGGCTAGCGACACTCAGATCCAAGAACTGATCTCCGAT
>OLMU01005732.1:0-22079 GCA_900291995.1 Licmophora abbreviata | reverse complement strand
ACTTGAAACTCAGAGTCGAGTCGATCCTAAAAAGTCGAACCAAGTTCAAAAGTGTTGAATGTTGAATCACTGTTGCACCACCATCCATCCCACCCATCCATCACGATGGTCTCACCCAAGAGCGACGTGGAAGTGAACAATGAAGTTCCAGCCAATGCAGGCTACTTCTTTCTGTCGGCGAAGGCTCGATACGCGCTGCCACGCTACCAATACTCGGGAGAAGACCGATCTCTCCTGTATCGCTTCCTTCTGTCGCCATTGGCCGCCTTTCTGGTGAATCGCTGCACTCCTACCGCGATCTCACCCAATGCCATTACATCGTGCGGTCTGTCTTTCATGATCACGTCCTACTGTGTTTTCTGGTACTACTCTCCGAATCTCGCACCTCTGTCAATGCCGGCTTGGATCTTTGCGCTTCACAGTCTGGCCATGCTACTGTACCAAACGCTCGACAACATGGACGGGAAGCAGGCGCGACGGACAGCTTCCTCCAGTCCGCTTGGGCTGCTCTTCGATCACGGATGCGACGCCGTCAACTCCGTTTTCGGATCTGCCAACTGGGTTCTTAGCATTGGGCTGCTTCCGACGGATGATGCCTGGATGCTCTGGGCGCTAGTGATTGGACCGATGGCACTCTTCTACGTAGCCACGTGGGAAGAATATCAAACTGGGAAACTTATACTGCCGCGAGTCAATGGTCCCAATGAAGGTCTGTTGCTTGGTGCACTCACCAGCTTGACCACTTGCTTTCTAGGCGTGTCGTACTGGCAGTCGACTAGTTGGTACGACACATTCCTTCAGCCCCATGCGCAGCTTCTGCCGCCCATGCTACAGTCTTGGATTCCAGAACGAGCCTGGCGAAATGCCGATTTACAAGTCGTTGCGGCTTGTATAGGGTTCGTACAAGAGATGGTATCCAAGAGTGTATCCGTTACCCGGGCGCATGGCGCGCGTAGCCTAGCTGGTCTCGTGCCGTTCTTATCGCTGGCTCTCCTTTCGTTTGCGATTGGCACGTGGGATTCCGAAATCTGGATTCGTATGCCACGAACGAGTCTACATTTGGTTGCTGGTCTCTTTGTGGAAATGTGCACTCAGCTCATGCTGGATCACATTTCGGGTGAACGTTTTCGTTGGTTTCGATGGTGGCTTCTGCCGTTGGTACTACTGACGGTATTGGTAACAACGGGTGTTTGGAAGGCGAGCGCAGTCACAGATGAGTACCTTTCGATTTATACGGCATCCTTGTGGGCCTTCCTCGCGACCAAGATGACCATTGTCATATCCGAGATTTGTGCTTTGCTCAACATTTGGTGCTTTGACATTGTCACGCCAAGAACAAGAGAGACAGAGCACGCCATGTCGAATGGAGACGGCAAGCATGCTAACCCTGCGACAGCTATGAGACCAAAGCAGCAATGACAATACTACAGTAGTTCACAACCACAATGACACTCGACAGCAAACATAAAACTAGAGCTACTGCGTTCCGCTACCACTGGCGGTCTTACTGGGAGTCGCCCCGCCTTGAATTTCTCCCGTGTACACATCCATGAGCTCAACTGACTTGAGACGTCGTTCCACCTCGGCAAAATCGGCGCACGATTTTTCCTTCACGGTAGAAAGCGGTCGGAGTTCTGGCGTCGGCGGTGGCTCCAATATTGGCAGAGAGTACTGAACGCCTGCAAGACGAAGGATTGACTTAAGAATGTACGTTGTCTCCTCTGGCCTGATGATCCAGATACAAGGTGAGACTGCTCGTGCTGCGTAGTCGTTGCCAGTGTTAAGAAACTGGTCGCCAATGTGTAGCGTCTCTTTCTGAGGGATTCCCAGATATGACTGAAGGACCTGTACCCCGACCCGTTTATTGCCAACATCAAGCCACACGTCGCGTCCACCGTTGAAGGCGCAAAACGGAAGAGGCGGTCCCTGTCCGCCTTGCAAACCTTGTAGCTCCTCTTGGACACGTAGGACGGCTTCATCGAGTGCCTCGCGAGGCATGGCTTCCCCGGACTTTGGTACCAGTCCGATGGCCCGTCGCTTCCGAATGACACGACCGCGTAGATTCTGATCTTCCAAACTCGTTCGAATCGATTCCTCCGCGACATTGAGCATATCCTGTACCTCCGCTTCATTCCAGTTGGCTGGAGATTCAGCTAGGTAACGCGTCGAAGTGCACCATCCACCAGGACCGTTCTCTTTGACGGGGTGTAGCCGATAGTCGCTTCCGAGCTGTCGGTGGTTGATGGGTTTGGGCCCGCGGAAATAACATTGTTTGAAACGACGGATGAAATGCGCTCAAGCACAATGTAGCGTACACAACGGTTTACTTACGCGCAGAAGGTAGTTGCATTCGCCTCCAAACAAATAGAATCGAGCACAGTCCTCTTCGGAAAGTCCTTTCTCTTTGAAATAAGCCAAAAGTCCCGACAGACGAAACTCATACTTTTCGCGATTGTACTCGTAGCCAGCCGCCGTGACGACAGCAACAGTGACACCATGTTTGAGAAGCAAGTGAAGATAATTGGCCAGTCGCGGGTTGGAATCAAAGTTGGCGCCGTCGGAATAGAGCGTCTGATCTCCGTCGAATGTAATCATTGTCGGACCATTGAACGAGCCGTCATCCAGTACAAGCTCCGGCGGCTGAGGTGTCGCTTCGTCTCCAGTATCTCCCACATCACTCAAGCCATCTAGTTTGGAAGATTGAACCCACTGTTGCAGAGCTGTATCGGGAGTAGACCTGACATTGAGTTGTGACTCGTCGTCTGCCTTGTCGTGTTCGTGCTCGTTCGGCATCTTGCGCATGGCCATGATCTGAGCAAGATTGAGAATATGTCGTAGTTCGTTGAAGGAGATACAAACATGTCGTCGCTTAGTAATGTTGTGTTTGGCATTGTAGGCCTCGAATGCATGAAGCAACGGGAGACGCGTGTGAAATGTGCCCACGGTCGGAACAAGCTGCTTCAATCTGGACGGCTGCGACGATCCCTCGGCTTCCATACGCAGATGTTCTTCAATCAAGACTTCAAAGTGTGCAAAGGTATCTCCCCCGGTCGTGTCTAGTGCGTCCAAGACAAAGCTGTGCATGAGCATGCTCTTCATCCATTCGACTAAGCCATCGCGCCTGTGCGGTGTCAACAGGTAATTTCGTCGTCGTGATGAAAACGACATTTTTCGAATCGTTAGCAATCAGATTGCCGTATAAGACAGTCTCTGGCTTCTAAATGACCAGCGTGTGTAGTGAGGGATGTTTGGGACTTCAGAGGATTCGAATAGAGGACAAACAGGCGACCGCAACATCGTCATGCTGAGCGTGTCTCGATTATTCTCCATCACTTCGCAGCACGCGGTCTTCCGAGCACAGTCGTTCCGTCTGTCCTCGGGTGTGTCATGGAGTACTCGTCGTACAGGTATCATATAAAAGTTACTATACAAGGGTTTGTACATGGAACACGCAAGGAACGAGCATGGCCGTCGTGGGGGGTTCGCAAGCGCGCCCGCAGGCATTCACTTATGTAGATGGATGATTGAGTCGAACGAGTCGAGTCAAACAAAGTTTTGGCGCGCCGCGATGACGCGATGCCGATGATACGGATGATGCCAGACGACAGGCGTTCGTTGATCACATTGAACAACATCAAGCTTTCATTTCTAGTAGTCGTCAGGACAAGCTTGATCCCTCCCGTCTCCAACGTCGACTTATCATGAGTATACACAGCACTGCTCTAGAAACCAACTTTGAAGTGCACGTGTCGAAAGATACTTTCAAATTCAACGCGGCGCACTTTGTCGCCTATCCGGGATTTCGGGAACGACTCCACGGACACAACTATCGTGTGGCCGTCAATTTGCTGGGATCACGCAAGATTGGTCCTGATGGATACTTGATTGACTTTGGCTGTGTCAAGGGTGTGACGAAGAAAGTTTGTAAAGACCTCAACGAACATTTTCTTTGTCCCACACTGTCGACGGTCGTTACGATTGATGTAGGCGCCCCCTCTGAAGAGTCTGTTACACTGACATGTGAAGATGGGTCCGTTTTCGTATTCCCAATATCAGATTGCGCCATGTTACCGATCGCTCATGCCACGACGGAAGAACTGGCCATTTATCTTTGGGGCAAGATTCTGGAAGGACTGGATGCCGACTACCTATGCAAGAGAGGAATTCATACCATGGAGGTCAATGTATCCGAGAGTGCGGGACAGGATGCGACGTTTCGAATGCAAATAGCCACTGGTGACGCTGGTGGAGAACAGAACGTTAAAAGCTTGTTCGACGTTGCAAGCTACATTGCCGGCGGCGATGTCGTGCCCAGGCCCTGTCCAGCAAGTCAAGGTACGCACAGCATGCATGGCCATGTGCAGTCAGCTCCATGTGGACCCGCATGTCGCGAGCAAACAATCTCAAAAAGTCTGAAAATATTGGCTGAGCTGATCAATAATGGGACAGTGGGCGGGCCGAGTCAGCGAGAAGTAACGGGAAAGGATCTGGAAGCACTGTTGGGTGACTCAACATCATGAGCCTGAGAATACATCCGACTGCGTCCCACAGAAGTCGGAGTACGCGCCGATAGTAGAGTGAACTTTCGATCAGCATTACAGTAAAGTCGCTACAGTAATAGATGGACATGAAAGAAGCTTAGTTTGACCATATACCTAGCTCACCAATCACACACTCGGACGGCCCTCGTTCCCGCAAAAGACAGAACCCGACCATCAATAAACCACGAGCCAATACGTCGCTGCGCTTTTAAGCAGTCTTCGCCTTATCTGCCGGCTTCTTCTTAGAAGCAAGAGAGTACGCAAACGTTCCACAAATAGCAATAGCCGATCCAATAACAGTGTTGCGCTCCATGACCTCCTGGAAGACAATCGACGACACAACAATGATAATGACACGCTTGGCCGTGTTCAGGACGGATGACGTGACGGCACCGACATGCGACGTGAAGGCAAAAGCGCACTCGTTGTAAAAGTAGAAAAAGAAGCCAGAAAGGAGCAAGTTGATCAAAATATCCTTTGGCTCGTGTTCTTCGGTGGCTGCCTCCCACGTCTTGGACAGGTCCGACAATTCGGTGATAACCACAAAGGGGACGGTGCAGCAGAAGGAGATGATGTTCATGACAGCGTACACATTAGCGGCATCCATGTTCTTTGATTTGTCTGTTTTCAGTGTCTTGGTAACCGAGCTTCCCAGTTTGCCCTTCAAGGCTGCCGCGGCGTTGGCCATGGACGCATACATGAAAGCCTCAACGTTAATGTCGACACCCTTGCCTTCCTTGATACAGGCGAGGCCGACACCACCGACAATGGGAATGAGCATAAGATACGCAAGCACGGGTTTGATATCCATAGGTGGGATGAGCACTCCCACGACGGCCGCAAAGGCAGGTTCGCAAGCCTTGACAATCTGCTGGAAGCTGACGGCACCGACGGCGGCCGCCAAAACGCTGCCCGTGTGAGCCAAGGAGGCAAAGAGACCAATGGGAATACACGCCGCGATGTCCGATGCATTCAAATTGGGCGTCTTGCGGACCTTGGTGATCCACAAGAGGAGACTGGTGACGATTCCGACGATCAACTGCGCCGACGCCACAGTCCAATGGGCATGGATCATGTTGGTCGTCCGCTTGTTGTAGATGTTGTAGAACGTGTTTCCTGCATACCAGAGGACCACGAGGCCCGCCTGGATAGAAGATCGTCATGGTGATGGTTACGCACATTCATAGGAAAGGAGAGCAATCAGACAACAAACAAGGTTAGCCCAAGGCCTAAGCAAGCTAGACAAACACAGCAACGCCATACATCCCGAGCTAAACACGTGGAACTCGTCGAAGGGAGTCTCAATCCTCAACCCGTAGACAAAGAACGACTTCAATTCAGAACTCACAAGCTTGAGAGGGGACGCTTCTGCTTTAGCGGTGCTCATCTTGCTGTCGTCTTATTCTGTGCAGTTCAAGTATGAAAAGAGTGAGAATTCAATTGCTACTACGCCAGAATAGTGGGTGTCATCGCGCTGATGATGCAGATTGAAGATTCTCGCCGCGCGATCTTCCCGAATTTTGTGGCTGGTATCGATTCAGAATGACGTCAGGAAAGACCAAGGAAACAGAGCTCTCATCGTGCTCTCATCGCCACGACGAGAGCTCGAACGAAAGGAAAAGCTACGATGAAAAAGTCGATCACTGTGTCGCGGGACATGCTACGTTGTTGTTCTTTACGTGTACACATCAGACCGGGTGTTAGCTTGCAGTCTTCGAGCATTATACTAAGCTATTCTAGAAAGAAGAGGCCGACTTGCCTTCTAGGTCGTCTTCCGCCTCAGCTCAGGAGAAGAATGAATTGATTCCCTTCTGCACCTTGTTCGTCTTCTTTGGCACAACGTCGCCAGCCATGATTGCCGCTTCTTCCTTTTTCTGACGAACAAATCCACCGACTAGAGATAGACAAAACTCGACCCGTCGAAAGTCGGGAATAGATGCACGTTGTCCTGCCAGTTTGGTCGTGACATGGCACTCCGAGTCGATGAGATCCAAAAAGACATGCACTTGCTTGGCAGTCTCGACGGAAAGGAAGGTTCCTGTCGTTTCGTCGGGATAGATGGCTGGCGTGACATTCTGTCCCGCAAGGGGACGAGTGAGCATTTCAAGACCTAGTTGCAAGCAGTACCGAGCAAGCTCGACGATGGCGAGACAGCGGGGACTGTCCTGCTCCATCTCTCTCGTGTGCAAGCGGCTGAAGCGCAGCGCGACGTAGGCAGAAGCAAGGGCTTTCCATGGTAGTTCACCCAAGTTTTTGAAAGGAATACCCTCCCCGGAAAGCTGCAATTTTAAGTAGCCATCCCATTCGCCTTCCAATTGCAGGCACTTTTGCAGGGCCGATATCGCCAGGACTAACATGAACTCGTTGCCTCTTGTGTTGTCTCTGATACGATCGATTCCGTAAAACAAGCGAACTGCTAGCGGAAAACAGAGCCAAGCCTGTTCATCATCGTGATCTTCGCTTGTCGAAGGTCCTGGGCCAAGGAGGTGGCATGTTTCCACGATGCGAATTGATGTGGACTCCATCCACCCACGCAAAGCTGACTCTTCGGGCGGCCCAGAACGTGTTCGCAACGCGAGTAGAGTAGCCAGCGCTTGTTTCAGCGCATCCATGACACCGCTGATCATACCGTAGAATGAAAGCAGCGACAATGCATTTCTAGTTAGCGATAATCCATTCGCAACAATCGTTCGTATCTTACACGCAGACACGGTCTCACCTATTTCCCTTGTGTACCGACCGATCGAGACCGACACAGGTGAGCGCGACAATTGTGTTTGCTGCAACTTCATCGCGGATAGAGTAGGAGTATGCCGACAACAGCATAAGAAAGTGCTTGAGTCCAGTCAGATGGTTCGACATGGTAGTAGTCGCTCCGCTTTCGGGGGCCTCTACCGGTTCGTTTGGATTCACTCGCAATGGAGAGACCTCGAGCTGCAAGCCGAACCAGCGCTTTAACAACGGAACAATCTCATTCAAAGTCGCGATGCTTGACACGGTAGAGACAACCTGATTCTTTAGGAGCTTCATCAGCGTTTCGCATGCTCCGGCGCAGATTTCCGTATTGGTGTACACAAGCTTAGGTTGATCCGCGCTGCACGCCAGTTTCCAAAGCCACTCCTCCAGTTCTCGGGGAATTGTATCGATATGGTTTGCAGCACACAAGTATACCAACTGATGCGAGTCCAGAAGTTCACCCAGCATGCCGCAGGCAACGGCGGCGCGCAGATTCTTGGCCAGTACAAGAGAAGGTTCGTCCTTCTTCTTCTCCAATTGTTGAACAACGTCGTTCAATGAGTCGACAGCTTGCTGTTTGGAGTGGAACAGATCCGTATTTTCCACTGCACTCAAGAGACTTCTCGTTCCAATGAGAGTCGCCTCATGAGTCGTCGCGAGATTCGCCAGAGCACTCCGGCGCCCTTGATCAAATCCGTCGTCCGCATCGCTGTCAATCCCATGAATAAAATTGTGAGCTTGTCGCTGTCGTTCCGAACTGGAAACGTACTGTGCACTAGCCAATGCTTGTGCGCGTTCTATTTCGTTGCGCTCAGGGGAAGGCTCTTCCTGCTTGATTTTGTCGATGCGTGCCATGGTCTTGGTGCGCTCTTGACGCTCGTCCATGGCTTCGTCCAGGTAGTCCATGCCTCGGGAGCGTTTTTTGATTTCACTACGAGACTGGCGAAACGTAGGGGCGGCGTCAAGATCGGAATCATCGGAATCCGAGTCGAGAAGAGCACTTTGTCGCTTTGACATGGTGGTGTTGACGATTAATGTTCTTTCGAATGTGCAGTGTTGCAGCAAAGAAAGTGCTGTGTCGCAATCAAAACTGAAACGAGAATTAGAACTTCGCCGGAAGATCAATAAATCCTGGGTCCTGAAGCGAAACGTAGGTGCTGTGAGGTTCAAGAGAGTGTGTCTGTGTGTCAGCGCACTGGATGACGAGGGTCGACGGACCGCAACAACGCAATGGACAATGAAAGAAAGCAATGCACTTGCGTTGTCGTGTGGTCCGCGGGTGTGGTTGTCGTTCCAAAACAAAAATTGAAAATGGCGCGACGAAGTGCATCTTCAATCTGCGTGAACGCGTGACTGTGAAGATATTCAATATGTGAGGTGTCCGAGAGAGAGTATGTAGGTGCGCTCGGCGGCGGCCCCAAAGCACCTTCATGTGTCTGTGCTCGTAGTCTTCCCAAGACAAGACAACATTGCACCACCACCACGCACACACACGGACACAACCATGACGATGTGTACTCGAATCATAGCTTTTTGGTTGACCTGAATTTCAGCTTCTGTTACCTACGAGTACGAGTAGTCTTGGTCGTCCTTTCGCTCTATTGAAAGCAGCCATGCCCGTGTTTCGACATGTAGATCGTCTTCCAAGACGATACTGTCGGTCTCTTCGAAAGTATTCTGCCGGGAGACGCCAGTCTGGCGAAGAAATCCTGTACGACGGTGGACGAGCGGCAGTGACCGAATCTTATCGTACAGAACTTCTGTTCCAGGGACGATGTTTGCGGACCATCCAGGCGAACAAGCAACTTTTGCGGAAACCTTATTGCGATCTATTTATACTACAATGCCAGAGCTTCACGACCGATGCCAAAGGCACTGGTGACGACAACCCGACGCGGATGGACACACTGCTGCCTCCCCTACCGCCACCACCCGATCTACACGCGATTGCCACGGACGCTCGAGGGCTCGTCGACAAGCTAAAAGATAGAAAGGACTCCGAACTATTCACGGACGGAATATACGCTGTCGCCCAAGAGATGCTCTCCCTTACGTACCCTCCCTACCCCCTTGCGGACGAACTGTTGAAATCCAACCATGAACAACTTTCCGAATCCGCCGCGAATCTTCATCGCTCCTTGGTGCAAGTCACATCGACTTGCATTCGTTTTATAGACAAGGATCCGCTCCTACTTGAGGCTGTCATGGATTTGACCCATCGTGCGCACGACTTGTCATTGCCCTTCCATCTCTTTTTGTACCGCGACGTGGTTACCGCGATTGCCAAGCATAGTCGTGATGGTGCCCCGGCAGCGGCCATTTTGGAAGTTTCGGTATGGACCACATCAGCCTTGCAAACACCATTGGATTCACGCTTCTTTTGTGAGGCACTTCTGGCGTTAATAGAAAGTCATCAGTTACAGGAAGCGATCGACTTGCAGCTAGGCATGAGGAATCGCCATGATATTGAGGAGATGGATCTTGATACAACCTTAAAGATGCTGACGAGTCTGAAGAAAGTTCTTCAACGAATCGATAACGACACGACATCGGGAAAAGCAAATTCAGATGCGGCTGATGCGGCAGCTGAACTGATAACGATGCTGACCCGCATGGTAAAGAACGATGTGAAAGACTGGATCGATGTCATTTCTACGGGATCGCTGAACAGCACGCTCTCATCGGCGTTGGATTCAACAAGCGACGACGACGACGACGACGACGAACTTGATGACGATTTCGATTATGACAGTGATGAAAGTGAAGACGACAATGATGACACGGAGGACATCGCTGGGCTGCTGGACTCCTTGTCTTCGTTTGCAGAGGAGGTAGCATCCAAGAAATCATCGCGGGGAAGCCTGTCCGACAAACCGCGGCGCTCCAAACTGCAATCAGATGGATCCATGGTGGTGACGGTACAGCTGGACCAAGATACGGGTGATGTTCAAAATGTTACGTCAATGTTACCGCAGCAAGCAAGCAACGATGACCAAGGCGACGACCATGTTGTTGACCAACGCGAGACGACGCGAAAGTTTATCTACAAACGCGACCCAGCCAACTGGGATATTCCCGATGTGACCAGTCAGTATGTCTCCCTTTGCCAAGCCGAGAAGGCTGCATACTCTGAAGACTACGAAGATAAGATCTGGAAGGAGTTGGTGGAAGAGGGCGCAGACGATCATCACTATGGATAGGGATCGATGTGCATTGCTGCACTCCTACCTCTTGGTGGTGCGACCTAGTTTACTATCATTCCGCGTTCTCTCAAATAACATCTCAACAGATGACGATACATGGTACCCTTCTCCGGATCGGCGAACGTTCACAGCGAGCTTCCCTGACGACCGTATGTCTCGGTCGTATGCCGAGCTTCCAGGGAGAGCGCAACGCTTTCTTGTAGCGGGTCGTATTCATTTCGGAGCGTGACGGCGTCTTTGTTCCGGATGAGGTCTACCGTTACTAGACTACTAAGGTGGTAACCGCTACCATTTTTGATAGTATTTGCACTAATCTGAGGGGACTCGCATCAACGAAAATAAACCTGTGAAACTTCCGAATACGGCGACGAGAAAATCTAGACGACGCTGGCAGTGTTCTATGAATGCGGGGATGCGTATATCGGGAGAGATGTGGACTAGGTATAGCAAACTTTCGAGACGTAGTAGCAAGTTTGCAATCTAATGTATGCTGCACTTGCGACTCGGGTAGACTAGCGTTAACTATCCCTTCCTCATTATGGAAACGACGCACCCATTGTAGGAGTAGTCAGGAAAGCTACCAGGTACTTGAGATGCGACTCCTCACTAACTAGCGCAACGCAAGCGGCGGTCGACAGATCTATCATTTATTCGTTTGTCATCACTGTTGTTCGAATTCTGAAGTTTGCTGTCGCACCCGACTTGCACTCGCTCATCCACCGCCCCGCCCCTTCATGTAACTGACGCCCTGGCCGAGATTGCCAGATCGACTTCCTCCTTTTGAAGCATTCACCGAATCCATGGCATTTCCCATCATATTGCTCAGCGGCTTCTGCCCATTCATTCCCGGCATCATTCCAGATTGTTGAGCCCCCGGATCCTGCGACTTGGGACTGATCACCGTCTCGTCAATGGATAGGATGACGCACGCCGCTTCGGTGGCCGCTGCCAAGGAGTTGCGCTTGTTGTCGCTCGGTTCCCAAACGCCGGCGTCGTACGTGTCGCAGATGCCTCCATTTGCGATATCGACGCCAAACCACTTGCCATCAGCATCCTGTGTATGCTTTCTTCGGAGCGCAGACAAAATGTCGGTGGAGTCGTAGCCGGCGTTGTCGCAAAGCTGACGCGGCACAATTTCCAATGCCTTGGCGTACGCTGTGACGATCAACTGTCCCTTGCCTTCGATAGTGAGTGCATGCTCGCGAAGGTATTTGGCGACTTCCATTTCAATAGCACCGCCACCTGCCACGACAGCCTTGGTCTGTAGGCAACGCTTGACAACCATGAGAGCATCGTGGACACTCCGTTCACTTTCGGCAATGAATTGCTCGCTTCCACCTCGTAAGACGATGGTCGACGTCAGATGCGATGGACACTCGGTAAAGACGTTGAAGCGCTCGTCGCCCATTTGATTTTCTTCAAAGACTCCACATGTACCCAGGATATCAGGGTTAAGACCGTTGGTAGTTGTCTGGACAGTCCCGCCCGTCGCTTTCGCGACTCGCTTGATGTCGCCATCGTCGACACGGCCCGCACAGAACATGCCACGATCCGCGAAATACTGAGTCGCCAAGTCTCCGATCGGTAGTTTACTAAGGACGATGTTGGCGCCGCAGTCGACGCACGCATCTAGTTTGTCGTAAATGACTTGCCATTCTGCATCGACGATACTCTGATACTGTTGCGGGTCGGTGATGCGGACTTCTGCATTTTCCTTTTCACTCTTGAGTTCGAGTTCGACATTGAGCAAGAGAATTTTGGGATCGTTGAATTTCTTGTTCATTTGCTCAAAGCCAGCGTAAGAGAAGGTCTTCTTGAAAGCAACTCCCTGCACGAGGAAGGACTGTCGCACGTCTCCTCCCGGAATCTGCTTGATGGCAATGAGCTGCATGATGTCGTCGAGAGAATCCTCAGCATCAAGAGCCTTGACGGCCTGTACAATCATGGGACTGAAGAGGTCTTGATGTGAGGAAATGAGTTTGCTGTTGAGCGCAGTACTGGCACACTTGAGCAGCATTTCGTCCCCAGATGTCGTGGCGGTATCGAATGGCACACTGAGGTCTTGAATGTGCTGGACGGCTAGCTTTCCAGCATTGCGCAGATTTCGCATAAGAATCTGTGGATGCAATCCTTCCTCGACGAAGGGCTTGAGGTGCTTGAGAACTTCTCCGGCCAGCAGCACTACGGAAGTCGTTCCGTCTCCGACCTCGGCATCTTGACTCATGCTGATATCGACGAGCGTCTTGGCAGCAGGATGAGCAATCTCTAGCAGCTTCATGATTGTCGCGCCGTCGTTGCTAATCGTCACCTTGCGTCCGTCAAAGACGAGCTTGTCCATACCACGGGGACCCAGCGTTGTCCGAACGGCATCGGCGACAGCCTGGCAAGCGTTAATGTTGGAAACGAGCTGTGCTTTGCCCTGTGAAGGAGTGGCAATGCTTGGACTGTGAGCATGTGTTCGTATGTACACGAAAAGCTAAAAATAGGACCATTCCGAATCGCTCTCTCGAGTCAAGCACACATCAGTATGATCCGGTACCTACCTGCGATGTGTCAGTTCCCTCCCGTAGGAGGATAACGCCGGGACGCATGCCCATGGAGTCCATGGTGGAGAGCGAAGATGTGAAGATTGAAGATTTGATGAGGTGCGCGTTAGCTCGTTGGCTGCAACACGGCTGGCGAAGACGTGAGAGTTTTTGAGTTTTTGGTACTCATCAGTGGTCTACACGTTCGAAAGTTCCGGATTCCTATGCATATTCCGGAAAATGGGAAAATGGGAAAATCAAAAATCAAAAGTCATTTCGTTGATGCTGCACTGTTACAGTTTCTGTTGATGCATGGTCACATGCTTTGGACGCTCTGACGATTGACGATTGGCTCCTTGACTCTCTCTCTTTATCGAAGCTGAAACAGCGACTTTGACAACAAAAACGATGGAAGCGCTAGCCCCTGTCGGTGACGACGCCTTGGTCTCGCAGCCTCTGCCTGTCAAGGGAAAGAAGAAGAGGAAGACTTCCAAGCGTCGTTCTGATGATTCGATCGGTTCTACTGGAGCGGGCTCTCTCTCTTTTCCCAGTGCAGTCGTCTGTACAGCTCCGCCTCGCAGCAACAGCATCGAACTGGGACTCTTGTTTTCTCTTGGAGTCATTTCTCTCTATCTATTTGGATGTTTCGAAAGCTTTCGGGCGCTCCCTGACTTGCGATTCATCCCTTGGCATCCAGGAAATAGTCTCATTCTCACCAAGTCGGAGTACTGGACTGGGAAAGATGCCACCGAGGCACAGCAGCGTGATCTGGCGGAACCTGATGAGCACGTGGATGCCGCAGCAAACAACAAGTCAACTACTACTTCGGCTACGACCATTCCCATTCCGCCAGCCAAGTGGCCCGTGACGCTTCGCGACGAGCCCAACAACTACGAGACCATACTGCATCCTGGAGATGATACAAAGACGCTCTCCGTGCCGAAATTCTGGGCAGCACCTGTGCACAACAACCAACTCATGTCGCGCGAGACCGCTATGAAGATTGGCTCTTGTATTGAACCAGACTCTGCTGGAAATTATGCTCGTGGTGACAATTGCCCGCTGCACCAAAGAACAATCCATCTCGGGATTGCGTCCTATCGTGACTTTCAGTGTCGCTTCACATTGGAGAGTGCCTTTCTGCGTGCCAAGCATCCGGAACGGCTCCGTGTTGCCGTCGTCGATCAGATTGTCGACGGAGAAGATCCCCGTTGCGACGAACCCATTGAACCGTGTGATCAGAACCCCAATCAGGCCTTGTGCAAGTACAAAAACCAGATTGACGTCTATCAAACCGAAGCGGAGCTCTCGGTCGGTCCCGTCTTTGCGAGACACATTGGCTATCGCATGTACCGCGGTGAATACTACGCCACACAAAACGACGCGCACATTACGTATGTCAACGAGTGGGACGTGGATATCATCAATCAGATGGAGTCGCTGCACAATGAAATGGCCGTCTTGACGTCGTATCTGACGGATGTTCAAGGCAGTATTACAGACGAGGGTGAATCGTTGCGCAAGACGCGACCCATCATGTGCAATACGCACTACGAAGGTGGCAGTCAAGGCATGCACTTGCGACATGGCAGTCAGCCAGAAGGATTGCCAAAGATTACAGGAACCCCGCAGATGCAGTAAGTGTCGATCTTATTTCAGGTGGGCGTGACTGCCCTGCGTACTGCACTGACTCACGATTGTACGGTAAATACCCTATCGTTTCCTTTCTACAACAGACCCTATTGGGCTGCGGGATACTCATTCGCGCGTGGTCACTTCGTCGTCAACGTGCCGTATGATTTGTATCAGCCAATGATTTTCCAAGGTGAAGAGATGAGCATAGGCATTCGCGCTTTTACAATTGGATACGACATGTATGCGTTCGAGAGAAGCGTATGCTTTCATCACTACGCTGTCGGCAAGAATGCCAAATTGCGGAACAAAGTCAAACACTTTTGGGAGAATGGATCCAAATTTTCCGGTGTTGGCAAGAAGGCAATGTCGCGGCTACTGGGTATCGTTCATATGAATCCAGAAATCGATTCATCGACGTGGGATCACACTGATGTAAGTGGTTGATATAGTCGTATCGGCGTTGTGCGGGGCGAAAGCGCCAGTTGCTCGATCGGTCCTAGCCTAACGAGTCACATCTTCTTGCATCATAGGAGGAACTGTATGGGATCGGTAGAGTGCGGTCTCCAGAAAAATTCTACGAGACGTTTGGTATTGATGTCGTAAAGAAGACGACGGAGAATCACCTCTGCCGTTTCATTGACTGGGGTGGAACTATGCACAAGATGTTCTCGCCGCTCCTCCGAAAAGACGGTATGGGGATCGACTATGACAAGATTCACTACCTCTTCAAGGATCCTGCACCCAACGAAAAGTAGTGGGGCTCTGTGTATTGAAATGTCGGTAGTAGCTACTCGATACTAAATGTCGTAGGAAAAACACGTACTGTTGGGTATACTTATATATTTACTCAAACGACTCCCAATCATCGTTGTGATAATACTCGGCGAGCAGCCGGTAGATGTAACTAGGTTGGAAGGAACCGACATTGGTCACGTACAGGCTAATCAGCTCGGGCAGAATGTAATCATGGACGGGATTGACAAACTCAACGTCCTTCATGAGCTTGTTGCTCATGTCAGCGTACTTCAAAACGGAGCTTGGGCTCACCAAGTCGTTCAGGTATCTTGCCCCTCATGAGGAAACATGGGGCACAGCTTAAACATTCCTGTAATTCCAACGACAGGGACGGAGTTATTTTTGGCGGCCAGGGCCACCATGTTGCATCCGCTCGACGCAATGAGGCCGCCATTGGCCAGTACAGCGTGGGCTGGTAGCAAGACCTTGTTGACGCGAGCCATCATGGCAAAGGTTGCAGAATCGTTCACGACGATTGTGTCAATGCCGGCCTCTGCCAAGGAGCGAGCCATGTCATGCCCCCCAAAATGCGGTGCGCCCTCGCACACGATGACTTGGAACGTACGCTTCTTGGCTGCTGCCGTCTTGAGGAACTGCGAAGAAGCAGCAACAAGGACATGATCGGCGTGAGAGTCGTCAGATTGGCGCAAGTTCCCGGTATAAATTCACAACGATTTCATACTTACCAGCTCGATCGTCTTGGATTGTCCATACGTAAGAATGATTTCGCCAGCATGAATGTGAGACGAGGCCTGGTCGTTGATGTTCTTGTGCATGAATTCGAGATCAGCCATGATTTCCTGGATTGCTTCCATGATACTTTGTTTGAGGTCCGGTCGCATGGTATAAAAGCTAGGAGGCAAGTCATCAGTCGGCTGCGAGTATGTCGCATCAGCGTCGGAGAATGAATCGTGGCGTTGAGCAGCACCAGGACTGGCACGTTTCACGTGCTGGGGATGGGCCCACAGCATGCTCTGCAGCGATAGTCGCGACTCTTCCGGCTTGGTGGGAGAAGTGAGTGTGGCTACCGTGTCGCTGCTATCTCGCAAGGCTTCTTCTCGTACTGCAGCCATGATGCGCCGTACGACATTTCCAATGGCCGGTTCCCGAAATCCCCCCACTGCATGTAATTCCCGTCCAAGTCCTCGCAGTAGAAGCAATAGCTGCGCGGCATTCTTCCAACGCGTCGATCCGATGAGACTCTTCAACAATTCGACTGTCCGAGAGGTGACGAGACGACGATCTCGTGCAAGAAAGGAATCTCGCGAGAACGACAAGGCTGAACCTCGAGCGGCAGACGTCGACGACGTCGAGAGCCGACCCATGCGTAGCTCAGTTTCGAACTGATCCAAGAGAGCGAGCTGCTTCGGATGGTTCGATTCGAACCAGGCGCGAACGTGAGTTGGATCGGAGGACGACAGTTCTGTTGCTGATGGAGGCATGCTGTATTTGAGACGTGTAAGGCCGAAGGAACTTTAGAAAGACAGTGATCGACCTCGGTTTCTATTCCAGTGACAGTCAGGCATGAACTACGACGTACGGTATTCGTATCATGGTCGCGGTGATGATGATGATGCTGTTCCAAAAAAGCAAAAAAGCGCAGGTAAATTGCCCAAGTTTGAAAGTGTGTGTTTCGTGTTGGTGTTGGAGGAGTGCACGAAGGACGGACGCAAGAACGTCGCTCCGCCGTCCACAGATCCAATGGTCGCCTTCTGCGACGCGACTGACTCGACTCGACTGACTCGACTCAATAGCTCACGACTAAAACCATTGTATGAGCTATTTCGACACAAAAACATTATTGGAGTGTACTACGAATTGTGCTCTACGGATGTTGAAAGTGTGATTGGATGTGCTCAAAGAAAGAACGACGATGCTGTTCGTGCAGTTCGTGTCGTTGTGTGTCTTCGATTCCACTCCATTCACCTCGCCACTACAAGCAAGATGACCGTCAAGAACTCCTTTGGGTCACAAGGAACCACACAGCTTCCAATTGTGGCTCCTGCTGTCGAAACTGTGACGATCGACGAGCCGCCTGGCCGTACCGGTACACCAAGTTTGGAAGCGACGTACTATCCTGACGAATCTGCACCCTTGGTGAAAGTGCAAGAGATCGAGGCAGATTTCCGGCCCCTCTATCAGGATGTCTGGTGGGCAATAGCGTTCTTGCTTCATTTGGGGATCATGCTATATCTCGGCGTTGCGTACGGCTCGTTTGGAGTCGACAAACTCAACAGATTGAATGTCACTGACGAGACTAACGTACATGTCGACAAAGCCAGTCTGGCCAAAACGCAAGAGCTTGTGAACGATCTTGAAGAGTACCTCGATGTATATCCACAACGCATTGTGGAGTATCTCGTTTTGCCTGGGGTCTTGTTGGCATTCCTCTATACGTACGTATGGACCGCTTTCATCATTCGGACCTGTCCTTCTGTCATGGTGAGAGCGTGTCTGCTGGGATCCATAGCCTGGACTGTCTTCATAACTCTCAGTATTGCCATGACATCGACCTCACTCTTCGGGTATGTGGGGTCAGCAGCCATGCTAGGAGTTGCCACTTACTACGTCTGCATAGTGTGGAAGCTTATTCCCTTTGCCGCGATCAATCTGAGTTTGTCTCTAAAAGCAATATCGGCAAACTGGGGATTGTACCTCGTGGGCTTTGTTTTCTCAGTTGTGGGATTCCTATGGACATCATTTTGGCTTTACGCCACGATTGGACTTCTCAATTATCAGCTAGAAGAGTACAATGAGAACCATTCTGCTTCCAGGACCAAGTCATCCTCGACGAATGCGTACGACGACGACAGCTATGATCCAGAAGGCGGTCCACAGAACGTCACGCTCGCTCTCTTGCTCGTATCCTTGTATTGGACAACCAGGGTGTTGTTGGTAAGTTCACGTTCTTTCCTATCGTCTCTTAGTGGTGTGAACTTGGATGTCGCCTCTTCTCACACGCGACGACTTGCGGTACGTGAACAACAGAACACGGTACAAGTCACGGTGGCGGGTGTCATGGGAACGTGGTGCTACGACAAGCAGGACGCGTCTTCTTGCTGCTCCCCTGCCGTCATGAGCTCACTGCAGCGTAGTGTGACGTATTCGTTTGGGTCTATTTGCTTTGGCTCGTTGCTGCAAGCGCTTATTACTGTGCTCCGCGTCATGGTGGAGCAAGCGAGAAGCCAACGCAATGAACAAAACGACAATGGATGTGGTACCATTCTACTTTGCATCCTGGAATGTATCGTTCGTTTGCTCGAAGACGTGATCGACTATTTCAATCAGTGGGCATACGTGTACGTCGGGATCTATGGTTATAGCTATCTGGAGAGTGGAAAGAAAGTAATTGAGCTGTTTCGGGCTCGGGGTTGGACTAGTCTAGTCACCAACAATCTTGTCGGATACGTTTTGGGATTCACTACGTTTACGGTGGCAATCTTTACTGGTCTGTCGGCAATGGCTATCGAGACTTGTGCTAACCGCAAATACGGATGGGGATCAAACTCGTACGTTCTTGGACCGCTTCCCGGACATGGCTTCGTCGCTTTCGGGTAAGATTGCGGGTCGTCACATGGTACCTTCGGAGCGCAAAAAGCACTCACTATCTACTTTACGCCTGCATCTCTCGCTGCCAGACTTGGTTTTGTGATCGGCCTTGTAGTGTCTTCGGTTATGATGAACGTGATTCAAGGGGCCGTGAATACTCTGATTGTTTGCTTTGCCGACGATCCGGGCAAGCTGGAGGACAACCATCCGGAAGAAGCAAGACGAATGGCCGAGGCTTGGATATCTGTATTTCCAGACTCTGGAGTGAGAGCCCCGCAGTATAGTGTCGTTGTATAGTTCCATTCTTTGACCTCAAGCCTCGGTATGAGCAAACGTGCATTTCTTTCGTTTTGCACGTCTCGCTTACAAGTCGCCATGACAAGTTAGTCGTCCGTTAAGATTGCGTTTGCGTTACACAAAGTAATAATACTTAAAGTAGTCAGATGTGCGATTAGTACACCCGATCAGCAGAGAGTCGAAATTTCATGCCAGCATCTCAGTGTCTCTCATTCCGGAAGGTGTCAGTCATATTGTACATCCTGCTTCTGTGAAAAAGAACCAAGCCACAGTCCCACACTACCAAGCACCAACGAGAGATGCTGTTATTCCCATGATTGTGTGAAGCTGGAAGATCATTCCAATCAGGTTGTACCAGGCACCACCAACAACATCACTACCAGAAGTGGGGGTGGGAGGCGTCATCGTCGGTTGCATCGTCGTCGGTGGTGGAAGAACGGCACCCTCACAACATAATGGACCGACGATGGACTGTGCATCGCTGCACTCCAGCTCGCCCACGTTGGCACTTAGCTCCAGCGCGCCACAGCTAGTGGCTAGGCCGGGAGACAGCTCTACTATCAACATCGCATCAGGTAGAAGAGTGTCGTCCCCGCAGATGCGACAGGAACCTTGAGAAGCGATGGGATTGTCGCACTTGCAGTACACTCCGGCCGATGCCTGAGCGCCCCGACAAACGGATGACTCGGCAGGAGTGTTGTTGTACTGCGATTGAACAGTCAAACAGAATCGATCACTATCGAAGTCTAAGAAAGGATCCTCAAGAGGGCTTCCGTCCTCACAAAGAGGGCAGGTTGGTGCTGCACCCTTACAACCACACTGAGACACGCCGAGGAAGTGGAAGAATTGGCAGGTCGAGACGTCGTCATATGGTGGGACACTGGCGAGAAATGCCGACAAATCACCACAAGTCAGCAATGATCCGTCAGGGTTTTCATAGGCGATCTTGCTTGGGTTCGGAACTGGATTGCCGTCTGGACAGACAGATGAGCATGCCACTGTCTCTTCGCAGCAATATGAGTTCAGCGCCATTGTAGCCTCGTCGCATGTGTACTCCGCATCACCCTTTGTTGCCAAGAACTCGTAGCTGACACACTCTCGGTTTCTTCCGAAGAATTGCACTCGACGCGTCGTTTCAGGAAGTCCCCCATCGGGGCAAAAGGCACAGGCATCGGCAGATGCAATAGGGTTAGCACATCCACAATAAATTCCGTAGACTCCTTGAAAGGCCGGACAAGATTCTTCAACGTCCATTGGAAGGGCGGCAGCAAACTGAGCGCAGTTTCGATCTTCCGTTACGAAGAACAATGCGTCTGGAGGGTACGATCCGTCCTCACAAAGCGGACACATAGGTGGGTCCCCAACACAGCCACACACTTCCACTCCCGCGCGATAGAGCGCCTCGCAAATATCCGTCGTGTCAACCAGACCAACGGCGTTCTGAAGATCGGTACACGTGACATCGTCATCGAGAACTGCATCAGGCAGGGGGACAGGAGTGGTACCGTCTGGACAAATAGATGGACCGCATATACCCGGTGACGCCATGGGATCCGGTGAGCATCCGCAAAAGAGCACTCCGAGAAATTGACTGCCATTGCATTCATCGGCAGTCACAAACGACTGCGTGGTCGTCTCCAGTTCGCCGCAAGTAGCTTCAGCGTCCGTGACAAACTTGTCGGGATCAGCGACGGACTCGCCGAGAGGGCAAAGGGTACACTGTGGAGTGACATTGGGACATCCACAAGCAAATGAAGTGACTCGGATTTCTGAGCACTCGTCTGTCTGCGCTGGCTGGAGCAGGGCAGCCGACGTTTGAAGAAACTCACATGTGAGACCGTCCGTCAACTCCAAGTTCGGATCCGGAACAGAGGAGCCATCGGGACAGAGAGGACAAGCGATTTCCTGTCCCTCACACTCACAGTAAGGACCGAAGCTTGTCCAGTCAGCACATCCATCATCCGACGAAACGATGTTGGCAAGTGCATTGAGCTCGGAACACGTAATGTTGCTCCCAAAGAGGGCAAAGAGATCATCCCCAAAAACATTTGTGGGCTTGTCCCCGTTGAAGCTTAGCGTGTCGTCCCCACATATATGGCAGGTGCCAGCCCCAATCGATGGCGGCTCTGGACAAGCACACTGGGAAAAGCCAGTCAACTGAATCCCCGTACAATCGCTGTCCGGGAGTGGCGGCACTTGCAATGCAATCGCATCCAGTGTGGCGCACAGCGTTCCTGTTGTTTGTAGATGGATAAAGGCATAAGAAGGTTAGATGGACTATGAAATAGAGAATTGGCGTACTTCGACCAACGAAATGAATCTCAATCGTCCTGGACGACTCGGTACCGTACCAGATTCTGTCACTGCCGTTATGTCGTAGGTGGCGTTTTGGAAACAAAGCGTGCAGGTATCCTGCGATCTTGCTGGAACTACGAGTACGAGAATGCAGCAGAGTAGCACCGCCGATACGACATTCGAAGACCAATGTGCATGTGTATACATCATCTTCAACGACGCGTTTCTTCTCGGCAAACAATCTTAACATCTCAAATTATATGTCCAAGCGCTTGTTATGCTTACGCTATACGGGTCTCTAAGGGACGACAAGGGAGAACGAGTAAGCGCCCGGACAGAAGGCCAGACCAGGGCAGCTTCGCCCTGTGAGAGGAAGTCCTCTCACAAGTCGGATTTCGATCACCGTGGTGAGACGAGCCTCTTGGTATAAAGTAAGTCCAATTACTATACCGGCGCAAAAGGGACTCGCCTTACGTTCATCGGACAGTCGAATTTTTTATTTT
>OLMU01005727.1:0-10872 GCA_900291995.1 Licmophora abbreviata | reverse complement strand
GCTGTTGTCGTGTGTCTCGTACTGGGTGGGTGGTGGTTTGGCGATGTGCCGTCTGAGACTGCCTTTAGCGACGATCCGTCTGTAATGGAAATCAAGGATCACGCGAAGACCAAGCCTCCAATGTCAGCTCCGACTGTACAGCCAACGAATCGAATAGGAGGCGGGGAGACGCCGCCGACAGTGCGTCCCGCGTCCGAGGCGCCGCCCGCAAAGCACACTTCCGCAACGACACCGTCGTTGAGGCCAACTCGACCCGGCTCGAATCATGAAGATGTTACTTTAAAACCAACGGCTACCCCTACAGCACAGCGGACCAAGCCTCAGTCGACAGAGACCGCAGAGACTTCACCACCACAGGTGATTGTGCCGGGTGCCGAGTTTCCGGACCAGACTCTCGCGGAGGGCTTTGTCGATCAATGGTGTCAGCTCGAGGGAGCCGAGTGGTTTCCTGCGGGCGAATCGACTGCGTGGCAACAACGGGCACCCTTGTTTCTCTTGCCCGGACCCAGTGACAGTGGCGTCGCGAAGCTGGCGTCACTACTGCGCAAGCATCCGGAAGCGATCCCCACCGTCCCCACCTCGAATCAGCTCGAGTTCTTTCTGCATTTTCGTGGCTTTGCTACAATACAACAAAAGACGAAAGTGTGGTCGGCACGACAGAAAATGTACGCGCGGCACTATCATGGCACCGCCTTGCGAGCGAACAACTCTACAGTGCCATTCAGTTTCGACGCGACCTCGCACTACATGTTTGCCGTCCCGCCACAGAGAATATTGTGTGTCTGTCCTTGGATAAAGCTGGTCGTTATACTCCGACACCCTGTCGATCGAATTATCTCAAGCTACCAGACCGCTGTGAAGCAACATCATTTTCAACGGAGCTTTGCAGAATGGGTCGATCTGGATTTCGCAGTCATGCGAGCGGCCGGCCTGTTGGGTGACGATGCGCCGAAACATGGATCGCTCGAAGAGGAGGATGCATGGTTCCGATATCTGCAGCGCACGCGATTGGGTCCTATTGGACAGAGCTTGTATGAATTGCAGCTGCGACATTGGTTCCAAGCGATTCGTGACACTGGACGCAAACCGCTACAAGTCATTAAGTTTCTAAAGTACGAGCAATGGAAGCAAGAGCCGGACAAGAAATACGAGCAGGTTCTCGACTTTTTGGGGCTACCGGAGCAGGCCAATATCAATTGGAAGGAGGTGGCTGCTATCAACAATTCGGTTGTGTTGACGGATCCTAGCGACGACGACAAGGAGGCATTGCGGAAGCTGTCCAAATTCTTGTCTCCATACAACAAGCGCCTGTACCGATTGCTCGGGGACAGCTGGAAAGGCTGCTGGGATGATGAATAAATCGTTTTGTTTTAACCCGCTAGCTTCTCACCATAGTAGTATTATGATACTCGTAGTGACTAACGCAGGCCTTATATGATAGCAGCTTGCGGGACCAAACTCAAACTTCGTTTGCGACGTCGAGTGTTAGCTTCGACCAGCCGGGCCAGACCGTCTGTCCATCCCACGGTTGTAGAGGAGTGAACAGCCATCTTTTCTTTTTCTCTTTTTCAACCCAAGACAAAATGAAAAATGATGCCTGAGACTATCATCATAGCAACGGTGTCGACGACTCGACGCTTGAGGACCCAACTGCACTGCGGCATGACAATGTTCCGCCTCGTGTGCATTCTGTCGTGTGCAGTGTGCGTATCTTCAATTTCTCTTGCTGGTGGCTGGCGGCAATCTCGAGAGCCCCCGCAGGAACCGGCTCCCCAGGATTGTGAAATCGACAACTCCTGCAAGCTGTACCCGGAGCCCGACTGCGGTATTTACATGGCGCCGTCGACCAGTGAGTGCTAAAATCAGTACGGGTACTTCAGTCTTGATTCTCACAATGTAGATGGGCGCTCAGAATTGTTTTCTGCCTTCTACTTTGCAGTTGGCGTGGCTAATTTGGGAATTTTCACTGCCAAGGCTTTGAGTGAGGGAACAGTCGTCAACTTTCCAGAGATTGTTGTTCCGTTGCTATTTCGAGAATGGGGTGAACAAGATTCAAGAGACGGGACGCTTTGGGATCGATATATCTGGTGGGTATCGTGTGTGTGTGTGAGAGAGAGAGAGATTATGTTCTGTCCATGGTGCTTCCGTTCTTCGTCATCTCACGCCTGTGCGGTCTCGCGTTGGCTTTCGATCATCAACAGGGAGGGATCCGTCGTCAACTTGGAGTCCAAAACGGATCTTTCCAAAGATGAGTCAGGAGCAGCGTTCATCCCAGGAGTTGGCTGTACGGTCAATTCGCGACTGGACATGCACAACATTCATTCGACTCGGGGTAGCCAATACGACACAGCTGGCTTGCATAGGAGCAAGGATCCTGGGGTCAACGCATTCACACCGTATCACTCATCAGAGACGACGATCAGACTGCCTGTCGAGGCCGGTGATGAATTGTTTGCAGCCTACGGTGACAATTGGATCCCTTGGATTCCGGGCGCGATCATTACATTCGATGAGAACCTCGACAACGCCGATGCGTTTCTTTGGGATTACTATGCCTGGGTGCAAGCGAACGAGCTTCCGGACGAGCTCGCCGAGGGCCTGTGGAATCTAACGTCACGAGACTTTCCTTTCAAGTCCAAGATACTAGGGGCACTGCCGCAGCACAGTTGGACGACGGTATCTCGGGAGATGCAACGGCGCGAGACTGACGATGACGACGAAGAGTTCTCCATCGTACGACACTTTATTCAGCAGATTGGACATCGCGACGTCGAGTGGTTGGAAAAGAATGGCAAGTGCCAGGATCACATGAGACCGGGTCGGTCAACGATTGAACAGGCGGGACGCGGTGCCTTTGCGAATCGTTTTCTGCCGAAAGGCAACGTTGTTGGATACGCGCCGCTCGTTCACATTGGAAAGGCGCGGCATATTCTTAACATTACTTACAACGAATCGGGAAGGGTCTTTCACAACGAAGATCTAATTATCAACTACAGCTTCGGACATCGGGACTCCACTCTGGTTCTAACACCATACGGTGGGATGGTCAACTACATCAATCACGGCCGGGAAGATGCCAACGTGAAGGTGCAATGGCCCGGCGATGAGCTGGTGGCGCACAAACCATCCTGGCTTGCGAAGGATGTTGATTCTCTAAGCTACGTCGAAGAAAAGATTGGACTGTCATTTGATTATGTCGCATTGCGAGATATCGAGGAAGGCGAAGAAATCTTGATGGATTACGGTGACGAGTGGCAAGAAGCTTGGGATGAATACGTCAAGCACTGGACACCCCCGCCGGGTGCGGATGAATACGTGCACGCAACAGAATGGACGGAACCTCTCTTGACGCAAGAAGAACGAAGAAAGCGACCGTATCCACCAAATCTTCACACTCTTTGCGTCGCGAATTACATTTTGGATGACGACGGTTACAAGTTTGCTCCGCCCATCAAGTCGACTAGCCAACGCGTCCACTGCCACGTAATAGATCGACATGACATGGACCCGAGCGACATCTCGTACGATGTAAAGATGATGGTCGGCGATGAGCTTGTTTTTGTTAAGGGCGTTGGCGTCGATGGAATCGAACTAGTGAACAAGGCGCGAACAGCCGATTGGCACATGGAGGACGCATTTCGGCACGAAATTATGATCCCGGACGATATCTTTCCCGAAAGTTGGAAGAACAGGTAACACTCGAGCATTTTGAGCTAACCAGATACTAGGCACGCATTAGACTAAGATTGATAGTTGTATCTCATCTAATGATAGTTCAGGTGAGTTGCGAAACGTTTGGGCTCGTTCTACCCTTCACTCATAGAACTCTACGACCAAAATTTCTGAAATATTTGGAATCGGCAAATCTCCAAAATTGCAAAATTCAGAATCCAACCCCTCCAACGCATGTCGAAAGGCGAAAGGCGCGACCTGAACAAGAAAGATCTTACACTTTACACTTCCCTTCTTCTTCGACAACGACGATGACGTTCTCAGCAGTCGTTCGACTTGCCGCGCTTATGCTGCTCCTGGCAGCCCCTATGACTGCCCAGCTACAGAAAGCGACGTTGCGCGGGTCTGATGGCAAGGGAAAAGGGCTCACTTTCACTTTCCTCGCTTCCGCTGAACTTCAGGACGACGACGATGACTATCCTCACGTGAGTGCCTGTATCATACTACTATGATACACTGCAGCACTTTTGCTGTGCGAGAAGTGCTAAGATACAGTAGAAGCGATCGCTGCGGAAACTACGAAACCTCACTCGCGTCGTCTTCATATCCTGCAGTTGCTCGAATGTCTCGTCCACTCCAACGACGGCGACGCATGTTTTAGCGTCGATGGAGGGTGTCTCTGGTGCACGTCAGTTTCGGCTATCAACGACGATACGTTTCCACTCGATGACTCCTTCCACGAGGATGATGACGACGCTCCAAAGCCGGACCCCTCCGATGGCGCTAGTCTTTGCTTGAGCGAAAAAGCGGCGGCCACAGTCTCGGAGACTGGGGATTACGTCTGTGCGGGTCCGGCTCCGGACGACGACGATACGGCTACTGCCGATGACGATGCTACTTCGGACGATTCCTTTGCTCCGGATCTCTTTGAGTGTCTTGCGGAGGGCGCCAAGTCGGACTGCCAGGGGCATACTACTGCCGATAACAAGGAGTGTGTTTGGTGCGAAGGAGGAGCCGAAGATGGCGTCTGCTTGTCGAGCGATGCGGCGAAACAGATTGACGGATCCACTTTCCACTGCCTCTTTTCTGATGAGAATACAGCCACTGCTATGGAGAAGTCGTAGTTTTCCCTGTCGAGCAGCAAAGTAGTCAATGCGACTATCAACATAGGGGATGATTGAGGATAGGTGGGGTTTGAGGATCTATTGGTATCTCTAGTTTTGTGGTTGCATTTGTTGGCGTGCCTCATCGGCGGCGGCAAAGAGCCGCTGGCACGAAAGCACCGTCTCGGGGGGAAGAGAGGTTTGTATTTGCTGATAGACCTGTAGTAACATCATACAAGCACAAGAGTTTTCATACGAGCGGTGTGAGACGAGCTGTACAAGCCATTGCAACATAATCTCCTCAAGCTAAGTAGAACGCACCTCTGGCTCTCGCGCAAACGAAGCCTTCAATGAATCGTTCAGGAATAGCAGTTCACTGACTTGGTCTAACGGAGACTGAAAGTTGTCGTCCATATCGTCATCGTCGTCAAAGTCCCCCATAAGAAATCGGGCAATGTCTTCGTCTTCAAGGCCAGTTGCCCCGCTCAGCGCGTTCTTGTACGCTTCGTCGATATCATCCGTTACATCCTGGTCTTCCGCAAAACCTTCTTCTTCGTCGTCGTCGTATTCTTCTTCTAGGCTTGCCTTGTCCTCTTCGCCTTGCGTCTCCTCCTTCTCAACATCCAGCTTCATGTTTTCTGCAATGGTGACGGCGGCAATGATGACATGGCTCAACGAGCTTGAAATCGCCGGAGGAAGAGTCGACGTCGGCAGCGTCAGGATGGCCGCCAGTCCGAGTACCGTCATCTTCCGACCATACCACGTTTCGTCCAATGCCCCTTCAGACGCATCTTTCATCCACTGGGCAAAGACTTGTTGTGTCACTCCTCGTTTCTCGAATTCTTGTATCTCCAAAGTAGGATTGTAGTACAGTGCCGACCCGAGTACTTGATAAATCGCAACGCGCGTCAATGGCAGAGGTGCATTAACTTGCTGTCCGAGCTTGCCCAGGGTAATCTCATTCAGGGCATGAAGGTATGAGTCGACCTGACCCGGACAGTTGTGAAGTACTGTCATGAAAAGAGTCAACGCCACACGGCATTCGCTTTCAGATGACCGATCATTCGTCACGGTCTTGGTCACCATGCTGAAAATCAAGTCGATGTACGGGACTGCGGCGTCGCCCATTTGCGCTTTACCCGCAAGAAATACTTGAGGACCTTTGGCGATAAAGCTTTGCAAGGGCGGAATCATGAGATTCAAGTAGTCGTAGGCCCAATTATCAAATGCCAAATAAATGAGTGGAAACGCCTGCCACAGCTCGGGGGTGATATCAATTGGGAAGTAAACTAGAAAAGTAAGAATGTCAAGGGCATTCTCCAGGTACTCGATGAACTCGCCGTCGTTTCCTAGAATGCGCATCACCAGCGGAATCAACTGGGGCTCAAGGGTTTTGAAGAGCTCTGGTTTCTCGCAAATGCCCTTGAGCACCGTCGCAATGCACTCGAGGCACTGTGCTGCTGCCATAGCAGCATCGTCGTCGTCGTCATCCTCTCCGGCAGTACAGTACTGGGAGAACGCTTGAGACAGCTGAGTAACGAGAGCGACCGCGTGAGGCTCAATGTGATCGCCAAACTTGTCAATGATCACCTGAAGCGCCGCGACCACCTCATCGTTGCCGATTTCATTCATGATCCTAAAGTATTCAGTCAGCAGCTGCGGCAAGACCGGCAGCAGTGTACTCTCGGCACCATCGTGCTCAATTAAAAATCGCAGTGCTTTGCTCGCCTCAATCTGTACCGGTAGGGCAGGATCGCTGAGTCGCTGCAGGATCAGCGTGAGTAGAGTCCGAAGATTGACTCCATCATCACTCCACTTCACTTGCGCAAACTGTTGCGCCATCCAACAAGCACGGCACCGAAGGAATCCTACGGGGCTGATGAAGTCCGGGAAAACGCTCTGGACGAGCAGGCCTTCGATTTGACTCGCGTACTTCTTCTTTGACAGTAAATACTTGGCAAGCGAGCCGAAAGTTAGGAGAGCACCGTCCTTTTCTTTGTGATTCTTTGCGCTCGGATCAGCTGCACTGTATCGATGAAGAATCTCCGTCATGTGTACAAGTAGTGGTTGCGTCACGTCCTGGCCTCGATGCTTGACGAGATCCGTGATTAGGGTAATGGCTGACTGGCGCGGATCATAGAAATCTGCCAAGGGAGAGATTTGTCGCTGGACAAACTCATGGGGGTCGTTTTCAAACGTCTCAATGTCCTCGTCCGTGAGACAGATCGTTGGAAAGCAAACTTTGTACAACAAAAAGTCTAAATGCGGCTTGAGGAGCTTGTACGTCGGTGCCAACTCGACTGCCAAGTCAACATAAGTCAAGCATAGATGCACCACTCGATCTGTGCAAAACTGTCCCGACGGTCGAAGGTTCAGAGTTTCGAAAACGGTCGACAAGAACCTAGTCGCAACATTTTGCGAAAAGTGCTTGGCAAATGCCTGCACCTCGTCTTCAGCGTAACCCGGAATACCGTAGCGTGAGAAAAGACGTGACATGATCTGCACAGACCACTTCTTTACTTTCCACCACGGCCACGCATTGCGGCCTTCAATTTCCGTCGGTTGGCTACGGGGCTCAAGCCCAGTGCTAGCTTCTGGGAGTGGCTTTGCCAAGACTCTCTGAATAATATCAAACCAAGGTTGCATTGATTCTGGATGCGTTAACGCGGGGGAGGGGTTGTTATCATCGCCTCCAGGGAGGTAGAACTGAGTCGCACTCCAAAAAATCTTCAAAATCTGCTTAAGCATCATGGCCGCCTCAAGGCTGTGTTCGTTTGGATCGCTCAGTCGCTGTGCCAAGGGCAACAAGAGCGGGAAACTCTTCGCCACAATCTCGTTTAGGGGACCACGTTGGTCCTTGGACTTGTATTCGTATCGCTTGCAGACTTTACGCAGTGCCAGCAGAGCATTGTGGACACGGAGCGCCTGCTGCGGGTCGTTGCTCCCTTGAGAAATTGCGCCGAGTATCGTCGGAATCAACGTAGGCCACTTCTCTGGAAAGTCGTGAACAACCACGTTGTGGATAGTCTCGGCCAACAAGTCCCGTACCGACTTCTCATGTTCGGCTAGCAAGGCCTCGACTAGATTGGTTCGCAGCAGCGCCTTATCGTCGTCCGCAAGAATCGGAGGCTTGGTTCCGTCTTCGACCGACAGCGAGTAACCCAAAATAGAGATGCGCTCAGCCCAGCACTCACGGCAGATATTCTTTAGCTGAATAGCAGCAGCCTGTCGCACCTCAAATTGTACCTACAGTGTGTTTTAGATATGTTGGAGTGTGTAAGGTACGTGGAGCATCGTAAAGCAAGGCGATAGTGCTGTGTCGAATGGGTGTCCGTCCATAATTATTTGTGACGTGTTCACGTTTTACAAATAAAAAACTCACCTGCTTCTCGGCCGCGACCTGCAAGAGCATAACTGTGGCTCCCTTGAGGTGTTTCAGGTTCCGAATTGTCTCTTCTGCTGGTCCACGAAGGCTCGCATCGGGACTGAACGACTGCTGGAGCACCACATGAAGCGATTCGGTGTCCATTGTGAATAAGGCGATCGAAGAGCGAAGACCTGACGGCTCAAAGGCGACGAAATTTGGAACTGTGCTGCGCGGATCTTCGCCTGATGACCGGCGATGCATCGCGATTCACGTTTCGAAATGGGTTATGGGTGTAGGAAGTACTCGCCAGCTTCAATGAGAATGGGATCTTACGAAGCTTCCTACTGAAAGGTATCATAATATCGACGCAAAATGTAATGTTGCTTCATAACAGAATGGTGGCGAGTGTTAAAGGGTTATCTAAGAAGATTGCAACTTTAGTGACTGTTCAAGAACCACAATTCGTAGAGTACGTGTACGTTTCGCGAGCCTATGACTGGCTAATCTGCTACTTCGTCCGGGGTATTGGCTCGTATTTGTAAAGCATGAATCTTGGGCATGACATCACCCAGTAGCATGTATATGAGCTGGTGCCGCTTGACTAGATTCAGTCCCTCGAATGCATCCGCCACAATTTCGAGGTCAAAGTGCGACTCGCCATTGAACCCCTTGCTGCCGGCATGTCCCGCGTGCTGATGCGAATTGTCAGTGAGTTCAATCTTTGTTGGTTTCAGCTGCTGCAATGCTTTCATCATACTATCGTACATGGGTCGGTCCGAATCTTCTGTATCGTCCAAGGCTGTCTCATCCTTGCCGCTGCTCGGCTTGTCTCCACTCTCAAACGCTTTCTGCTCCAGCGCAAGTGCCTTTTTCTTCATGACGTTGAGCATGTTGAGAAATCCATTGTTGCGACCGGGAGTCAAGCTCTGTGATATCTTGGCCTTTTCAATGAATGCAGGGTCTACCTTCTGAATGTCTTCCGCTGTACAACCCGAGAGGCCGCTGCCAATGAAGATATATAGAACCGATTCATGAGTGTGATACATTGACGAGGAGGCATGAGCCACAGTGGCACTCAAACCGAACGTACCGAATCAACAAAGCTACCAGTCCCTTGGTCAGTAATCCATCAGAATCTCCGACATAATTTATGACATGCCCCTGTTTGTCGTCGTCATACGTCGCTGTGCCATCAATGAATACAGTTGACAGACATCCGGGAACTTTGTTTTCGTTGATCATGATTTCTTCCGGAGCCGCTTCCAGTTGGCTCGCCATGTACAAAAGCTGTTTGTAGCGCAGCTTGTCATCCCCAATATTCTCGAATGCTTGGGTCATGCGCTGCAGTTCCGGCGTCAAGCCCAAGTCTTCGTCGGTTGTGGCAGAGCACAGTCGTGTCGGTGGCACGCGTACGAAAGATTCGCGGGAAAAGTGAGGCGCAAAGGCATAAGAAGTCGTCAGACTTGCCCAAAGTAGTGTCAACGCGATTGAAAACTTCATATCGAGGAATTGTAGCACGGCAATGGATCTTCTGGCAGCACGCAAAGTCATGGGATGATGTGACGATCGATACTGTTGAATGTTGAAAGTTGAATGTGACGCGGTCGATGACGGAAGAGGACGAAAACCTCTCTTCTGATGGAAAATCCTCGTACCAGTATGTCTCCACGTGGAAGCAGAAACAGCGATACATGCCTCGGGCTGGATTCGAAACGACGGACTGTTCGACCGGCAACTGTAAATTCTACTTTAGTACGAAGCATAGTACTCGCAATTACTATTGTAACGTTTAAATCGAACCACCAACCAAAAGGCCATTGCGACCTACCTTTTCCGATGGTGTCGTATGAGTATGTACAGAGATTGAGTGTTTTGACCTGAGAACTCAATCGCGGCGTCAAAATACATGGATTGAGAAGCCTTGATGCTCTGATGGCAATCGTCGTGCTTGGATGTAACGACGAAAAGCCAATAAGGGAATGAATTGATTTCGATCGCAGAATGCGGCATAGTGCTAGAAACAGTAGAGATGACGCCCTGCCGGTGCCAGCGAACGAAGCTCCGAGGACGGCCAGCAGTCATCTTCCAAACTTCCACTTCCAACTTCCTATCCCCCTACTCATAGCTCAGAACAAACTTCATCATACTCTTAAGCACTCTTTTCGCGTGGGGATCACGGGCTTTATCCACTCGCTCTTGCATAGTGTTGCCATACGCTATATACCGTTCGGTCCGAGTCATCTGCGGTGTATATATGCTGTCGATTTCTAATACGGCATTGTCATCTTCTAGCGGTTCCAATATGAACTCTTTGTGTTTCAGCAGCACCTCATTAACAGCTTCGTCTCCTTGACGGACCACCTCGATTAGTTCACCCATGACTTGCTGCATTTCGGTTTGCCGCAACGAAATAGTGTTGGCGTTTCCAGCCGATGATTCCAAAGGGTGGTGTCGCCCAGTGGGAGATCCTTGCTGAAAGGGATTGAAATTGGTGAAATCGAGAGTTTCTTTCGTGTCGTGGTCATCAGATGAAGATAGGAACAAAGGCGCCGCCGCCGAGGAGTGTCGACTCTGATGGCACGTACGGGACGGCCCGACGAGAAACGCAGCGCGAGCCGTGACGGAGAAAGCTGAAAGCAAAAGACCAGCCCCAAACGAATGTTTCATGCTTCTTCGCTTAGTCGGTGACATGACTTCCACCAACGATAGCAACGGTAAGTTTGGACTTGG
>OLMU01005723.1:0-11547 GCA_900291995.1 Licmophora abbreviata | reverse complement strand
GGGGGGGTTCGTTAGCGCAATCTCTGCTGCTACAGGAGGCGGCATCATCGCTGGCGGAGACGTTGTGGCGACGATATCAGAAGTCATCGCGAGTGCTTCTGGAAGCCCCTTTGCCTGGTTGGGCATCGCCTACTCCGGAAAGGTGGGCGTTCCCATCACCTTCGATGCATCGGGCTCGTACGATTCCGAAGGCGTTGGAATCGTTCTCTACGAGTGGAGCTTCTTCGGAGATGGCGACTACAGTGTCCAAACTATTGAGCCCGAGGCCATGTTCACGTACGACACTGCTTTTGTCGGGGTCGTACTTCTTCGTGTCACAAGCGCATCGGGGGCCACGGCTCTGGGAAGCGCTTTGATCACGGTCAATGAGGATGGCTTTGCGTCGCAAGGAGAAGATGAACCCTGTGAAGTGGACGACGAAGGATTTTCCATCACTGTCGGAGAAGATGGGAGCGCTCTGCCCTGTACTCCCACTAATCTCCCCACCGAGGACAAGGATGGCACCGAAGAGATCATCGATGATACTAGTACCGATCCACCGAAGAAACCCCATATTTGCTTTCCCGGCGTCGACGAAGTCCAGGTGGAAGGTGCGGGTATTACTCGAATGGACGCCCTGAAGATTGGTGATTCAGTCTTGACGGCTGATGGCACATACTCCAAGATCTACAGCTTTGGTCACGCTGCCCCCAACGACATGACCGAATACCTTCAGATTCTTGCCGATACCATGACCAAGCCGCTTGAAATCTCCAGCGAGCACTTCTTGTACGTATACGATGACCAGACCAACAAGAAAATTGTCGTCCCGGCTTCCGAGGTCAAAATTGGCGACGCTCTCATCTCCAAACACGAGGGGCGCCCCGTGAAAGTCAAGTCGATCAGCAAGGTGACGAGTCTTGGTCAGTACACGCCATTGACTGCAACTGGAAACCTTGTCGTGAACGGCGTGGTTGCCTCGATCTACACTGCCCTCCCTTCTCCCTACGACAAGTACTTGTCCCCCGAAGAGCAGAAGTGGATCCAGCACGCGGCCGCGCAGCCCATCCGCTTGTGGTGTGGTCTCTTTGGCTGTGAGAATGAAGAGTACAATGAGAATGGGCATTCCAAGCCAGTTCAGGTGGGTATTGCGACTCTCAATGTTCTGGATCAAATTCAGATTGGCATTGCAGTCCTCAATTATTTGGCGAAGCTCCAGAGCGAATTTCTCTTGTCGGCCGTCTTGTACTTGATCGTTATCCCTTTTGCGTTGAGCTTTGAAAAGATGGCGACCATTGCAGCGGTGGTCTTGGGATATTGCGTCTGGAAGAAATGGGCCGTCAGGGCCGTCAAGAGTGTTTGAGGTTTCTCAAATCAGTAGGTTTAGGTAGAAAGATGAACTTCTTTTGATGACGAAACTGCATTTCATTTGTCGTCTTCAACACCGGCAGCGAGAGAACTCAACGATCGAGTCAGAGCCAGTCTCGTACTTATTAGAGCCGAGACTCGTCGCGTTGTTTCTCGAAACCATCCGACAGTACATGCGGCAGATTTTGGAATCAAATCCATCCCACCATGATGATGTTATTGCAGAGCATGGCTGACTTCTATGAGCAGAAACGCCTGACATTTGAGCATATTGAATATCCTTGTCGTTCCATTTCAATTTCGTGATATTGTTTCGTACCGGTACGTACTTTCAACTTCCGCTGATATCGTCTTCCATTCACATTCCCCCAAAACCCAAAACATCATCGCGTAGTCTTGCAAATCGTGTCACGAGTATGATGTTCGTTTCGAATCGCTTCCCGCTATTTTTTTCAAACGGGTTCTCGTGTTCGCGCGTCATCAATCCTGAGCTTCTTCACTGTTCGGACCGGCCTCGAACGCGAAGCCTACCATGAAGCCACAATACACACAAAGAACTCTACTAACAAGCCCGCATTGATTCAAGGAGGCAAACGCAAAGAATAACGTTTCAAAGACCTACAAGAATGCAACATCCCAGGAACAGTTCGAACCCAGCAGCAGCGGCACCCCAGCATCAGCATCCGAACATTGCTGTCCTACAGAAGTTCGACCCTTCCGATATCAGTACCGCCAAGAACGCATTTTCTGACAATGTCGTCTTTCACTTCTTCAACCCCCAGCTACCCGATGTACAGGGCGACTACGTCGGTCTAAAAGGCGTCCACGCTTTCTTTGAAGGAATGGGCAAACGTACGAAAGGAACCTTTCACGTGGAGCCGCTATCTGTCGAGGCCGTCGGAGACGAATTGGTCGTGGCGCATACTCGAAACACCATGATACTGGGAAATGAAAGAATCGAAACAGAGGTGGTCGTCGTGTGGCGTATCGTCGACGGACGAATCACAGAAGTATGGGACATTCCGTCAGTCTTCACGGCGCAAGCCACACCGTCGAGGACGTAGTAGCGCTAGTTAAACATAGAGAGAGGAATATCATGGCTATCGACAGGACTAATGAAATCTAACAATTCTTAGGGTAAAACTAGCTTACTTTTATGCAACTTCCACCAGAAGGATGCAGCGCCATTGGCTGCCCCGTCGGAGCATAATACGCGTACACTTACAGAGCAGAGTACCTTGTAGTCCCAGACGCGCCGCATCTCCTGCGTTGTCAACGATTGACACACGATGGGTCGCGCGAGCATCACTTCTCAGCGCTGGCGTCGAGAGTGTTCTGTTTATAATATTGATTCGGGAAAACTCGTTGCGCTAGGAAATGGAGGGAACAGGAGGGATGTCAACAAAAATATGTTGTCAACTCAGCTCCTCACTCACCTGCGTTCGCATTGATTGAACAACAAACGAAAGACAACAACAAAAAGTAATCCGCAATCTTTTCATCACACACTGTCTACTTAGTAAACACCAGTATGCCCCCGAACACTGATCGACCCTCAGCGAACGACATAGTTAGACGACGGACTTCGTCCCAGCTCTCGGCCGCGGAAGAAGGAACCGGCTCGGTTCGATTTTTGTCTCCCCCGGCCGAAATGAGAAATGTTGTACTTGATGTCGAAATGGAACATCCTCTTCAGAATGGCACTCAAGATGATGACGCTGCTCTAGCCATGACGGAGCGAAGTAAGCATGTCGAGCATCAGCCGACGCCAACTGCACCACAGAATCTCGCGTTGTCAGAGCACTCGATGCCGCCGATTTTCATTGATAACATCGAGAGCGTCGCTTCCGACGAGCTAGACTTGAGCGAGCCGGTCTCATGGCACGACGTCCTTACCGCATGCTGTTGCCACACATCACGAGAATGGATGTACATTGGATTCGCAGTGCTTATACTCTTGTTTCTACTTTATTGCTTCTTGATTGGGCTCGAACTGCTCAGTCGTAGCTTCCGAGTGGTCGGGGGATGCACTGCCGAATCACTGTTGGGGTCGGACGCCAATCCCATGGCCAGCTTGATGGTGGGTATTCTGGCGACGGCGGTGTTACAGTCATCTTCTACGACGACTGCCATTGTCGTGTCTCTCGTCAGCGGCGGACTCGATGTTCATACCGCCATTTATATCGTTAGTAAGTGTCACCCAAGCGACGTTGTGTCCATCGCAGCTACTATGCGATGGGAGTGTGCTCGTAGTCGCTCACAAGCACTCCTTCACATTCACTCATTTCAGTGGGAGCTAATATCGGAACAGCGATTACAGCCCTGCTCGTGTCGCTGGCGCACATGGGCGATGTCGACGAGTTGCAACGCGCGTTTGCAGGTACGTCACGCACCTTCGCCTGCACTGTTTCTCATCTCCGTCCATCATCTTAACAAAGGTGTCGGCTGGTTTCTTGAAATCATGTAGGCAGCTCCGTGGTATGGTGCTTCAAAGTCCTTACAGTCTGCGTCCTTTTTCCACTCGAAGTATCCGTTCAATATCTCTTCCAACTCACAAAGCTCATGCTGCCGTCCGACGTGGGCGAGGGCGAAAAGTGGGAAGGGCCAATCAAGAAGATTGTATCGCCACTTGGAAATCTTATCATCATTGCAAACACTGACATGATGGATGACATTGCCAGTAGCGGCGGTACGCTTGGCTGCGAAGACTATTACCCGGTCGAGTGCGAGGGGGGCGTCGAATCTTTCAGTTCGTGCTCCACAGGACTGATCGCGTGCGACTCAAAGACAAATAACTGCCCTGCATTCTTTCAGGATAGGGCAAGCAAGAAAGATGACTCAATATCGGGATGGGTGTGTCTCATCTATGCGCTCGTCTTGTTGATTGCTTGCCTCGTCGGACTTGTCACGCTACTCCGCTACATGTTGCTGGGCGCATCGCAACGTATAATATACAAGGCGACGAATATCAACGGATACATCGCCATGGGAATCGGATGCGGGGCAACAGTTCTCGTTCAGAGTTCTTCCATTACCATTTCAACACTTGTCCCGTTAGTTGGGATGGGGGTATTGGGACTGGAGCAAATGTACCCCCTGACGCTTGGGGCTGATATTGGCACGACCTTTACGGCCCTCATGGCGGCGATGGTCAGCAACAGCGTAGACTCGCTACAAGTGGCACTCGTCCACTTGTTTTTCAACCTGACCGGCATCCTTATGTGGTATCCGATACCATTTATGCGCAGAATCCCATTGAAGCTAGCGCGTCGACTCGGCCGGGTCACCCGCTCATGGCGTGGCTTTCCGCTGGTGTTTGTCATCGTTGCGTTCCTCGTCTTGCCACTCATTCTGCTCGGAATCGCCGTGTGCTTCGATCAAGGTGGTACGGGATTCACCGCTCTCGGCGTTTTCTTGTTGCTACTCTTTGGCCTAGGGACCTTGTACTTTCTGTTCTGGTGGAAGTTTCAGTCGGGCAAGGATAAGTTCCAACAGTGCATGTCAACTCGTCAGAGAAGAAAGACGGCTGTCAACGAGCTGGCCGACGACATGGACTATCTCAAAGTCGATATGGAGTATTTGAAGAACGAGATTGGGCGCCTCAAACAGTACGCTGGCCTCCACCCCGAAGTACCATCTGCCCGTCCGCCGAGCGTGCACGAAGGCGCTTACACCCAGGAGCAAGCAGAGACGCTTTCCTTGTACGAGAGCTGTCGGTCCATGACTTGGCAAGACATTCTCATGTCATCCGCTCAATCTGCGGCTGGTTCCATCGGACGCTCACTCCGGTCACCACGAAGTTCGTTGCACACAGTAGCTAGCAACAGGCGTGTGTCTCGAAGTCGCCTGGACTCATCGCGAAGCCCTCCGCAGCACGCTCGCACTACTTCTCGCTAGATATATACAAATTAACCGATGGAGCGTACACAGTAGATATATCGTAAGTAGAATCCGTCTACAAAGTGTAGTTGCGCCAAGCCTACGATACGCCTTAGCAAGAAGAAAGGCCGTTTCCATCGTCCGTTTCTCCCCAGTCTCCAGCAGACGCATCGCCATCCACCGTCGCCACCTCCTCATCTTGGTCCATCGATTCGTCCATAGCTTCTTCGTGAATTGCCGACACGCGAGGCTTTCGTGACGATCTCTTACGAGTGGATGGATCAAAGTCAACAATGAGCGACAGACCGTCGCCGTGCGAGTAGTTCATGGCTTCCAGCGAGTCCAGACTGCCCATCGAATCGTGAGCGTTACTCGTAGAATTCAAGTCTATAGAGGAGCGACGATTCGGCGCAAACACATACTCTTCTTTCGTTCCTTCCTTTTCCTTTACGTCTTCGAAATCTTCCCACTGCTCTTCGGCTTCTTCGTACTCCTCTTCTTCGTCGTCGGCGTCGATTTGTCGCTCTTCCCGCGGTGCAAGCGTCACGAGTCCAAGTCGTATGCGCTTTTCAATCTCCGACTCAGATAGGGCCGCTAAGCTCACGGAATCACGTCGGTGAACATACTGATTCTTGTAGGCTGGCGATCGATTGATAACTTGCAACTTTTCAAAGTCCACCAGAATACACCCCGCCATTGCTTGCGATCCTTGATTGTGATCTTTGGACGTACTAAAAACGGTAAAGACACGCGCTCCCTTGCTCACGGCCACTCCCTCCGCATGCGCCTCGTGCGCTCGCATAATGTAGGAATAGCCTTGCTCCTGTAAGAACTGCGTTACAGCCTTGTTCCCAAAACAAATGGCACCTCCACCCCGGAGCGATTCTCCAAAGCCCGAAATAGGATCGACGCTATGGATCTCCTGCTCCTCGCTCGCCGGGTCACTCCAGATACAATCACTTGCCACTTGCTGATACCGATCTTGTTCGTGCTCATACGGAGGATTGATGCCCGCAACCTTGGGGACACTGAGAATATCTTGAATGCGACTACTACCTCTGAGATTCGGCCGGGGAATACCACCATGTACACAAAAGATATCTTGGTCAACAATGGCGGCAAGTGGCATTCGATCAAAGACCTGATTAGCATGTTCCCATAGTTTATAGCCAACGTCATCGCCGAACCGCATGCGGCACTGCGCCAAGAAGCTTCGATCGCCATAGTGTTCCTCCCAGCCTTTGAGTAGAGAGAGCACACGTACGTGTAGATACGAACGACAGAGGCGAGTTGTGAGCAGAACCAACCAGTGAATCCGTGTGTTATCTCTCAGTAGCAGCAGAAGCAACGTACCATTTACATCTCTCGTTTCATGATTCCCCCGCAGCAAGAAAACCTTGAGCGGGAGGCACAGCTTCATAGCTAGCAAATAGCTGACACATTCGAGACAGCTCATGCCGCGATCGACATAGTCGCCCAAAAAGACAAAATTTCCCGCCGTGAGACTCATTCCCAATCGCCAGAGATTGTCGCTAAAGAAATGCAAATCTTCGAGATTGCCATGAATGTCTCCAAAAATGTAGGCTGGGGATTGTAGAAAGACAACTCGAGGCTCCTTTTCGAGCAAGAGCTTGCACTCTTTGCAGAGAATCAGAAAGTCCTTGGCAAACTGTTCCGAGTGTAGATAATCGACATGCGCGGCGGGATGTTGGAACATGGAGACAATGCGCTGTGCGAGATTGTCGTGTTGCGCCGACGACGGGGGCTGCCGTGCTTCCAGCTGATCAAAGACGCGACGCGTGTTGATGGAAGCCTTGCGACCGAGTCGTTCTGGTTTCTGTGTGAGCAGTACGCGCTGCTTGACGTGTTCTTCATGTACCGTGATAGCATGGGGTGTGAGCTGATTGTGAATCTTGTGGTGCGGAGAAGCAGAGTTGGATTGCTTTCCGGCTCGAGCGAGCTGATTAGAGAGGTAGTCAATTTGGGACTGGAGCGTGGCGATCTGGGCGTCTTTTTCGTTCAAGAGAGCCTTGTATTTGGCCCGTTTGCTGTTACTGGCGCTGCTCCCGTTACTGGCAGAGCGAGAGGGCATCTCTCGAGGGAAACCTGAGGAGCTTCCGTTCATTTTGAGGCAAATCAAGGCGAAATCTGGACGAACTCTCTACCGGCAGCGACACAAGGCGTCAATGGCTTGCAGTGACTTTTTGAGGACGTTCGACGCGAATCAAGCAAATCTGAACAATCAGGACGTTTCCGCGGCACACTAGGGTCTATACACACAGTTCTGTTGAACGGACGATGACCAAGAGCCTCCAAAGATCGACACTATCATCCACCAATCGCGCCGCCAAGAAGCAATGACCAGATTGCTGATCAGTTTTGGATCTCGAGCTTTTCGAAGCTGACGAGAGGGCGAGCGCACCGAAGCGCGGGCGGGCGCTATTCTGTTCTAAGTACATTTTGGGCGCGCGCAGTTTGAGACATTCGAAACGGATGCCACAAATCAAAGCAAGCAAGCGCTTGTTCGTCCAGTTTCACAAAATGAACGCCGCCGGCAGGCAAAGCAGAGAGCAAGACGGGGCGATTCGATTCTCATGGGCCATGTCACCTTGTGTCACTTCAGCGGCGGCTTCATGCAGTGGTGCAGCTGAGGATCCAGCAGCAGCACAAGATCCCCTGGATCCATCAAGAGCAACCAAATCTTAGAGGCGGAGTGAAGCGAAAGAGTTCAAAGTTCGACCTACTCCGGAGTAGTGAAATTCGTCTAAAATGAGTGACAACAACGGCGATCAGACTCCAGTACACATGATGGGAGGATCCGGCGTCACGAGCAGCGATGAAGACGAAGATTACGCCTCCGATATGATGAGTCCTCCCCATGATGAGGAACTTCCGTCTCCCCCAACATCTCCCCTCATCTTTCGAGACAGTGCGACCTCTTTGGCTTCCTCGGGCGACTTATTCCTTCGCGATGACTCGACGACAGCCGCCATCGCACCGCTGCCTCGAATGTCGTCCGACACGACCCAAACTTCTCCGACCGCGACTCCCGTCAGGCCCTCTCGGCTACCTTTGTCGTCAGGATCAACGACTAGTGCCAGTTCGGGAGCCACGGCGGCTGCCGTCTTTGCGGAAGCGGCCAAGAGTAGTGATGCCGTACCCGAGAAGTCGGTAGTCACCAATACAACGGTACATGTCTCAGCTCCACTAGTAGCAGCTGGGGGCGAGCGGTCTAGCAGCGCCGCTGCGAGTACTGCAAGAGTATCCCGCGCGTTTTTCCTTGGCATGAGCAAGCCCGTCTTTTTGATATTGGCTGTCTACTTCCTGTTTGTCACTGGCTCCTTTGCTTTCTTTGCATCTCAATATGGACGCATTACGGGACTGGAAGACGAGGTTGATAGACTGGAAGGACAAGTCGATGAATTGGAAGTTTTAGTCGATCGACTTACGGTGGAAGTTGTGAGATTGAACCAGACGATTGATGAACTGGAACAAGAAGTTGATCGACTCGAAGCGGAAAATGATCGACTCGATGAGTCGATTGAGACATTTGCGGAGCTGAATCGCCAGTTGAATGCGACGAATGCAGATTTGGCCGCGCAGAATGCCTTGTTGCAAAACGCGACAGCAGAACTCGAAGCCCTCGTCGAGCAACTCTCACTCGAGAACGCGGCACTTGTACAGCTAACGCAAGACTTGAATGAAACGAACCTCAATTTGCAAGAGCAGGTTGCGTTGCTGTCTCAAGGTCAAGAGGCATTGTTGGCAGAACGAAATCGACTAGCACAAGAGAATATCGAACTCGCAGAGCAAGTAGCGCTGTTGCAAGGAGAAAACTTACTACTGAACACGACAGTGACCAATCTTACATCGCAACAAGACCTGCTGCAACAAGAGAACGATCGATTACAGGTGCAGATCGATGCTCTGACCACAATACTGTCTTTTCTAAACGAAACCAATCAGAATGCGTCAGCTACATTTCAAGAGCTCTCGATGGAGCTGGCGAAGCAAATTGAAGAGCAGCGCGGCTTAACCGTTCAGTCGCTTCAGAATACGTATTTGGGGGTCGTCTCATCATGGGATTGTTTGTTTTTCGATGTATTTCCCGAACTCGCCGATTTGGATGCGCCTACAACCTCCAGCAACTACGGTGGTGTCATGGACTATGCGGAGACGCGGCTACTAGGCCAGCTCTGTTGGAGTCGGGATGACTTGAACTTGTTTCTGAGTACTCGTACTGACAGTCCCACGAATCCAGCCGTCAACATTACACCGCGCGAGCTAATCAGTGGAGTGAGTGTATATGCCTCGCTGGGTATGGACTACTATTTCCCCGATCCCGGCGAAGAAGGATTGTCCGCGAATGATTGGGCTGATGCGCAGTACGAATGTGACTTGTTGACCGAAGAGCTCAAGTTCACGGTGACGTGATGCCTATTCTGTGTTGGACCATCAGCACGAGAACGATATTTTCTCGGTTTCAACCGACACGAGCATGTGTCTAAATCTTTTGTAATAGGTATACCGTACTGTAATTTCAACGACTCTTCGCTACCTGAACCGCTCGTTGTATATAGGTCCATTACTGGCCACCCTCCACTTGCTCGGTCGCCACTGGGGGCGTAGGGGAGCACATGTCACGCATGCACCTATCGAAACTGCGCTCAGTGCATCCGAGAAAGCAGTATCCGCCGTGAACCGCCCTGTCACATTCGTCTTCACAAAACATCCTTTCCTTCATGGTTGGAAAGAAGTGGCACGTCTTCTGGATACACTCTTCTTCTTTGGGGCACCTGAACAGTGTCTTTTCGTCCTTCTTCAAGACGACCGCATCCCCCACCACCTTCGTCTTTCCACAGTGTCCCGCCAGGAGCTGACAACGTTGTTTACAGTAGTACTTCGGGTTCAACCTGTTGGAGCTATGCTCAACTTGGTGTTGCATCCTGTCGGGAAGTTCTTGGGGCAAGGGCCTCTCTGAGCGATCCAATTTATCTCCCCCTTCCGCACGGCCATCCACTCTCACGAGATCTCCAGTCTTACGCACAGCGGTCGCCGGAGCGAATAGAGGCAATAGGAAAACAACGACAGTTGCGAACTTCATGGTTCTACGAGTCTTCAATGTCTACTACACTAACAACAATGGCAGCATCGCCACAACCATTCACAAGATCATCTGTAATGGGGCATAAGCAAATAAGCCTCTTTTGACTTCTGACACATCGTCGGGTCCTCGGAGAAACGTGCGTGCGTGATGTCGTGCCGTGACTGCGAGGATAATTCCATCTTATCCTTTTATAATGCTACAATTGAGGGCATTCCCTTCTCACACATACTTCGTGATCATGCACTAAACCAGTGATGGATCACTTGCCGCCCGTTACACAGCTCACTCGTTCTCGTTCCCAAGCATGCAGTGATCTCGTTTGCATAGTTCATAGTTCCTCTGCGAGCAATTGAGATTACAGTATTGCGAATGAACAATCTTGATGCATTGGTCAATGCACATCTGCTTCTGTTTCATTGTCGGAAAGAAGCGACAAGTCTCTTTGATACAGTCTTCTTCCGTTGGACACGAGACGGGAACTCCATCCGGGTCCACGACTACGATGGGGAAGAAAAGTGAATTGAAGTGTCAGAATTCAGAATCATCATGGACAAGCGAAGACAATCTAAGATAGCGATGGTAGCCGAGGCAAGGCCGACTTACCAGCGTCACCGTCTAAATGGGTATTATCACAGAAACGGGTAACCAGTCTGCATCTTGCTCTGCAATAGTACTTGGGGTCAAGGCCACCTGATGCGTCAGTGCGACTGAGCCTATGGTCTTGGCCGTCAAGGTCGGCGATACGATGGACCGACGATTCTTTGTGGGCTTGTGACGACGACAGGAAGAGCGACAACGCCAGCAAGAGTGAATAGAAAAGCTTCATCGTGAATCGAAGCGGCTTTTGGTGCTTTCATGTACATTGACAAGAGAGCCTTGGTTCTCGGATCGACGGATCTTCAAGGGCTTTGTGATCTCAGATTTATTCTGACGTGCAAGCGCGTCGGGCCTTCTCTACGGTGCACTTCGTACTGCGTCAACGAAGAGTCATTTCTTCTTCACGAGCGACGTTTTTGATATGACTTTTCATGTCTCGATCGATCCGACACCTTCGACTCATAATTTCGAATGAGACAGTCAGTACGACGCTCGTAGAATGAATCGCAACCACGGCGACCACAGCGCTATCAGCAGGCAGTGTATCGGTCGACTACGATGAGGACATGGAGAGCAATGTTCCTTTGAGTCGCCTCTCTTTAAACCCCCAACATGCC
>OLMU01005694.1:0-23170 GCA_900291995.1 Licmophora abbreviata | reverse complement strand
CATATATATAAATAATATAGTAAGGCAAAAGTTGGGAGGCAACTTCCGTAGCATAGAAGCATGAACGATAAGCTCTCATTCTTTCAATCCTGCAAGACTCAACTTACCCGAGTAGTGGACGAAGACAACATCGCCAGCTTTACTGTACTGTGTCACACGCTGAAAAGCATTGATAATGTTGGCAGAGGTTGGATTGTGGTGCTGTCCATCGTCCATGAGAATCAACATGTCTGATTCCCGAAAGCCTTGGACGTCTAAGAGATACTGTTTGATGTTCTGCACCATGAAACACCCAATGTGACGAGCCGTGAGTAAAAGACAACACCAAGAACCGGTCTCTCTCGTACACGCACATACACACCTTGACATCATTGTGACAGCCACTCAACTGTCCCTGTTGACCTTTATAATTGATTCCGATCAAGACTGCGCGACGCGCTCCATGAAAATTCGGAGGTACGATCCACATTGGTTTTTGCACGTCAATCAATCGACTGCTGGTAAGCTGCGGAATCTGATCGTACCCCATGCCACGCAGTACCGATCGCATCTGGCGCAACACGCTGACCCACGAGAGTTGCTGCGACGGTTGGTGATGATCTTTGTACAGCACTTTTAAAATAGCAGAGGTACAGGCACCGCCGGCACGGCCTTTGGGGTCCGGCAGCTGAAAGGCGTTCACGTTCGAAACGTCGGCAGACGTTTGGGCGTCGTGTGAGCCAGAAATCATGTGCACTTCGGCCGGAATGGCCTTTGCGGCTTGTTGAGCGAAAGAAGACATGGTGTAGAAGGAGGATTCTGATCTGATGAAGGAAAAAGAAGAAGTAAAGCAAGAGCAGGAACGTCTTTCGCAACTTGAAACTGGGGCAAGGAGCTTCTTGGTCTTGCTTTGTGTTTTGTTTTGCGTTGACGGAACATTGATTGGCGAATTGTACTGAAATGTACGCGCTTTCTACGCAGAATCCAGGCGGGACCCAGATCTGGAATGAGTCGTGGATACGTCTTGACTCAGTCAAGTCACGAGTCCTGAGGACCATCCATTTTCCCTTAACAATTTCGAAAGCAACACACTCACAACCAGACGACTGAACTGTCCATCGCTCAGAGTGGTTCGTTTGTTTTGAAAGTTGCAATTTTCTCTCTCGTTTCACTAGCATCGCTACCATGGGACGCCGCTGGGGAGCTCGCAAAAAGCAGAAGGCAGAGCTTCGTGCCGCGAAAAAGGCACAGAATGACACAGAAAAGCGCGGCCGGCAGGAAGGGTTCAAGCCCATGCCGCAGGGCAACAGAAAGATGGAAGTCTACTATGCTCTGCAAGGACTGCACGACAATAAGTGGAACTCGACAACTGGTCAGCTGCAGCCATGTACGAGTAGCGAGGAGAAAGAAGAGGAGCGGCTAAAGTGGAAGACGGCCATGATGTCGATTCTTCCGGCGTCATTTTGGATTGGCACCGATGTGGATCCGAGTGTGCGAGAGCACCTGGAACAAGAATTGGACAAGTTTGTTGGGACGGAAATGGAAATTCAGGTTGATCCACATGGCGGAAGGCGAAAGCCTGATGCTATTTCTGAGGAGGGGCAAGACCAAGACCCATCGTCGCAGATGCTGATCACCAAACGAATTGCTCCCGCCAAACGCATTCCGTTCATTCCTCATGCATACCAGCTATCTTTGGATCGCCGTACCATTAGACGCAATGAACGATTGCAAACATTCCATGACTGGTTGAAAGCGAAAACGAGCGCCGGGTTCATTACGCGCCAAGAAACCGTTTCTATGATTCCGCCCGTTGTTCTGGGCGTCGAACCGCATCACGCCGTGCTGGACATGTGCGCTGCACCCGGCAGCAAGACGTCGCAGCTGCTGGAAATTGTGTCGCAGCCCAGTACACCTGGCGATTTAGAACCGCGTGGCTGTGTCGTGGCGAATGATGCTGATCCCAAGCGTGCGTACATGTTGGTGTTTCAACTCAGGCGCATCAACAGTGCATCGCACCTTGTGACGTCGTGCAATGGACAGTTCTTTCCCATGCTCAAGACTCCGCAGGATAAGCAAGAAGGCTTGTTTGATCGCGTTTTGGCCGACGTTCCATGTTCTGGGGATGGCACGGCTCGCAAGAATCCGGGAGTGTGGTGGAAATGGAGTGTCCTCGGGAGCTACGGGCTTCATCCTCTGCAGCTCAGTATTGCCTTGAATGGGGCGCGTTTGTGCAAAGTCGGAGGATATCTTTGTTATTCAACGTGCGCTTTGAATCCAGTGGAGAACGAAGCTGTCGTGGCGGAACTGCTGCGGGCGACGGATGGGGCGCTCGAGTTGGTCGAAAAGAGAGGTGACTTGGAGGGTCTCGTGGCTCGTCCCGGTTGGTCGACGTGGCGTGTCATGTGTGAACAAAAGTCCAAACGTGAAATCAAGAACCAGAAAAAGAAAAACAACGACAAAATGAAGCAGCGTCGACGTGAGTGGGAAGCAAAGCAAAATGGAGAAGCTGTTGAGGGTAGTGATGACTTGGAAAAAGACAAGGACTCCGAGGAGCAAAACGACACCGCTTGCGACGACAAAATGGAGACGAGCTCTGTGTCTGAAAAGGAAGACTGTACAAAGTCAAATGATTGCAACGATGATGATCCGTTTGCATGGGACGAAGCCACCTTGAAATCTCGAGCAGAGAAAGAAGATCTTGTCGAATATAAGTCGTTCGAGGATGTTCCTGAGAACCTGCGGCGTCGCATTCGAGAGTCCTGCTTCCCGCCTACGGCTCAAGACGCTGAGCGATTCGGACTGAACAAATGTATTCGCTGCCTTCCACAAGACATGGACTCGGGTGGCTTCTTTGTAGCGTTGTTACGGAAGGTCGCTCCCATGAGCGCTAGGGCCAAAGCGGAGGCGGCACGGTTGGCGGGTGAGCTTGAAGACGCGGCCGACGAACCGATCTCGAAACGTGCTAAGGTCAGAGAAGACTCACCCATTGTTATGGCCGAGAAAAATGCTGCCGTCGAAGATGAGAAGATGAGCGCCGTCGAAATGGACGCCGTCGAAACGGAGGACCAGTCTACCGAGTCTCCACTGTCTCCTGACCCCAAAATGCTCGCTAAGAATCAACAGCCATCTGGTCTTGTGAGAGGAAAAAGTGGTCGCGAAATAGCAAGTGAAAGTTTCATGCCAATCGAAGATAGCTTGTGGGAGCCGCTGGTAGAGTTTTATGGCTTGTCGGAGGCATTTCCCCGTGAACAGTACATGGTACGGGTGAGTAGTGAATCAAAGGTCCTCTACTTTGTCGGCAAGCCGGTCAAGGCCTTCATGGATCGGGGTATTCAAAATCGAGTTGCTATTGTCAATACCGGCCTCAAGGGGTTTGAACGCAACAGTAGAGACTGTGCGGTGCGCTACAGAGTAACTCAAGAAGGCATACAGTTTCTCGTCCCGCACATGACGAAGCGCAAAGTCGTGGCGAATCGCGAAGACTTTGTGGTCTGCTTGGGTGACGGAGGCATTCCCATCAAATCCATGACAAATGAGCTTGCTGCATCGATTCGTGCATTCGAACAAGGCTCGTTTGTCGTCATACTGAGTGGCTTCGAGAAAAATATTTTCCGAAAGATGATTCTCGTCATGTGGAGGTGTCGAGGCGATAGCGTAAATTGTCTCGTAGCCAGGGTCGAGAAGGAAGGCATGATGAGCAAACTTAAGTCTCTGAAAGAGGCGGAAGAAGCCGCACCGGCATGCAGTAGCTAATTTACTTTTAGTCTGGTCTAGAGAGTCGTCCTGACACCACCAGCCAAGTGCTACCTTACCAGTACGACACAAACATCTGCTACATTGGTGCCGGTCGGTCCGGTGACAATCAACGGGCAGTTCCCATCCGCTTCGGTTTGCTTCAAATAGGTGTAGGCATCGTGTCGTTGCAGTGCTTCGTCACTCGTGTAGTCGCCTAGTGCGTCCAGTCTACGAATAGTGCCACCGTCCACAACGGCCCCGGCCGCATCTGTGGGTCCATCTGTACCGTCCGTACCGACGCTGGCCACGACGACATTACGCAACGCGAGCGACTGCAGCTTTTGAGCCGCCACCAGCGCCAATTCTTGATTCCGGCCTCCTTTGCCGATGCTGTCGCTGCTACTACCACTAGTCGTCGACAAGGTTACAGTCGTTTCGCCACCTCCGATCAGCGCAGCAGGAAGGGACGTCATGGCATAAGGTGACTTAGCGGCATCTCGCAGTTGATTCAAATGCTGTGCCATGGCCGCGTAAACGCCTGCCACTTCTCGTGCTTCCCCCTCGATCCGCGTCCCCAGAACAACCGTATTATATCCACGTTCGGTGGCTTCATCTGCCGCTGCCAGCACTGCTCGTTCATTGTTTCCCACGAGCACAACCGGATTCTTGGAGGTTTGGAATGCAGGATGAGCTGGCGATGGCGTGTCCTCCGAGTTCCCTTTCAACGCTAGCTGCAAAAGTTGAATGACACGTTCGGGTAACGTCTTCCCCAGTTCATAACGCTCAATCAGGTCCCAAACATCCTGTACACAGCTCGTATCAGGTACAGTCGGTCCACTGGCAATCAGATCCAATGGATCTCCCAAAACATCACTCAATACTAGTGTAATGAGCGTCGACGGAAAGCACTCAATGGCTAATTGCCCTCCTTTGACATCTTCAAGTCTCTTTCGAATGACATTCATGTCATCAATCGACATGCCGCTGGCTAACAACAGAGAATTAGTGACCTGCAAGTCTTGGAGCGTAAGGGGAGGTTTGGGATGACAACAGAGTGCCGAACCGCCGCCGCTAATGCACGTGATGACAAGAGTTCGTGGGTCTGCATGTGCTCGTGCCAAGTCGAGGATTCTCGCGGCGCCTTGCACGCTGCGTTCATCTGGGACGGGATGAGAGGCTTCTAGAATGTGAATGGATGGAATTTTTGCGAGAACCTTTCGCTCTTGCTCTCCCACATGATCATCCTTGGCCACCACGACGCCTTCAATGGCAGGAGTCTTGGAATTGGTGGTGGTGGGTGTAAGGGTAGCAGAGACTTGTTCCACCACAGCTTGTGCCATGCGACTGGAGGCTTTCCCGAACGAAAGAATGAGGACTGTATCAAAGTCGTTCATGTCGAAATTGTATACCGTGGTGTCGTCTTGAAGTATCTGCAGTGTGTCTTCGGCTACGCTCGACACTACGACGTGCCTCTTCACGGCCCGATACGGGTCGACGGCATCAATGGCGGCCGTCAGTATGGCGAGCGAATCTTGAGTCATGCTTTCTTCTTCTGGAGTGCGTTCGAACGATGAGCTGGAAGCTGTCGTCGAGGAAGTGGAAAAGTGACGCAGTGATAAAGGGTAGAACAAGGAGCGGCCGCAGTCGAGATGGCGATGAGAGGGTGGCAGAAAGGCAGCCTGCGTCGTCCTCTCGAAGCTCCAGGCTGTGGCAGCAAAAGCGAAGCGATGGGACAGTCGTTTCATAACACTGTCGATTCTAAGGAAAAGGAAAGGAGTTTTCACTGGTCCTGCGGTACGAATAGGCTGCCTCCGAGCTAGAGTAGACACAAACAGAAACATGCTTCATCATGAGGAGCTACTATACGTGAACAAACCAAGAAACAATCTCACTTTTGTTGTCTTCGAAATTGACTCGAGTGAGTCACGAGTGGACTTGAGTCGCGTCACGAGTGAGTCGAGTCGAGTAGAATGGTCTGCAGATCTCGTTCTATCAAGATAGATTCTAAAAGTTAGGGTCATTCACACTTCCTGTAGAATTGTACACAACATTCGCCGTATTGATCAATTTCCCGAACACCCAACGAACTCCAAATTTGAACTGGCTTTTGCGGCGATGTTTGTGTGTGTGATTATGTGATGCGTGATGAGATGACCCCAACTTAACTAGCGACACAGTCTTTCAGGGGTCGGCGATTGTCGTTCCTCTACTATAGAGACGAGCTGCTGCAGTAGGAGTGTCAGACAACGAGGCTGCACCAGAGGATATACAGTAGATTGAGTCGAGCATCGAACGAGGCTTCTGTTTTGCATTCTGGACATCCAAATTAGAAGTTTGGCTGTGCGACTTTCATGTGCATGCTCTCTTTGTGGTCATTCTAACGCTAAAGACTGATGCAACGCTCTCGTCACTACGACCGCATCGACATGTCCCTACCACCGCTTCCACCGCAACTTGAGATGGACAGTCGACAACGCGGGCTGCCGACTCTTCCTCAAAGCAATCATCCTCACTTGAATCTATATCGTGAGTCTGCGACGCATCACCATCCACAACGGCACGCCGAACAAGCGCATGGATCATCGTTCCGTCAGAAGAAGCAGTTTCAAGAGGCTCAACAGGATCGATCTTCAGTTTTTCGAAGGGTGGTTCCTCCCGTTGTGAACTCGCAGGCGGTGCCCGCATCGCAAGAAGCCATCGGTGCCATCTCGGCCAAGAAAATCATAGACGGTACGTTTGATGCTTGTCTTGTAGTCCTGTACTTGTCTCGAGGCTTGTGTTGGAGTGATTGTTCGCTCCTCAAATAATCTCCTCTCTCATTTCATTTTTGGTATATTGTATGTACTTCTCAGACATCAATCACGCGGCGACGAGGTCGCAACGCGTATTAGCACTTCAAACTGCGTGTCACGCCTTCTCACACAGCAACCAAGAGCTACACAACTATGAAGTGGATCTGGGGGGCTTGAATGCGCTGGTTGTCAAGCTGGGGTACTGTCTTTTGTTGCGGGAGAGTAGTCATGTGGATAGCTACGAGGAAATCGCGCTACTCACGCGAGCCTTGCATCATCTCTGGAGCGGGTGCAGCGTGGATCGGCGTGTCGGTGCGTTCCAGTCTTTGGGAGCTAGAGAACTACTCCCGCTAATTGTTCAGGTCTTTCGGGGTGCATCACAATCGCAACATCGATCGGCGGCGATTTATGAGACCCTGCGAATATTGCGCGTGTTGGCGAAATTGGATCCTGTCAAGTCTGCCCTGGCACAATGCACGGCGCTGATACAAGCGCTGGTCAAGCTGCTGTGGAGTTTGGAAAATCTACAGGACATTGGCGTTCGGCAAAGAATGGATGGAGCGCTCTCAGAGGACCAACTGAAACTGGAGATACTGGGTGTATGGAAAGATTTGACGTTTCGCATGAACGACGAAGACAAGCATGTTCTGTTTGAAACAGAAGGGTGGCTCATGCCTCTTTGTCATGTCGGTCGGGATAGCTTGACGGCCTCTTCAAAAGTACGGGAATATGTTTCAAGTATCCTGTGGAATCTTGCCCTCTCTCCGAGTGTGAGTGTAAGCATGGCGAGTGATGCATCCTTGCTGAGCTTGTTGCAATACTTTATCGCAGACGAAGATGCGACCGCGAAAACACGCCGAAGTGCCGTCAGTGCCATTGGCAACATGGCGACGCTGACAGACAACCAAGAAAAACTAGTGCATCAGGAGGGGTTGCTAGAAGCTCTCCAGCGTGGCGCGAAATCGGATGACGCCGACTGTCGACGCCGTGCGATGCGAACATTGCGATGCATGATTGGCGGCGATGCGGCACAGGCATGGCGACAGCAAGCGTCCTTGATTCACTTTTGTGCCAATGTGGCTGGACATGATGTCGACTCTGCAACGAGAATTCAAGCGTGCGAGTGTTTGGGTCACGTTGCGTCCGATTGGCAAGCCGTCGAGGTTGTGGGAGATATTGTCACTCTTGCACTGATGGAAACAATGGAGCGATCGGCGTCAGATTTGAAGGTCGCGATGGCGGCATTAAGAGCATTATCATTGTGTACCAGCCGGCAGAGCGAGCTGACACTGGCTGCCATCAAGCTGACGCCCACGTTTCTAGCAAGCTTGGAGAATGTCACGAATCAATCAAGAGATACAAACGCTCATAGCTCCGTCGGTCGGTTCCTGGCGAGTCTATATGCAGAGTCGAAGTGTCAAGACAAGCTGACTAGCTCCCCAGTGCTCAATATACTGGCGTCTCTCTTATTGGCTGTCGGTCCTGACTTTGAAGATTCGAGGACTGATGCGTTGCTGGTAATCAAAGGGTTGGCAGAACAGGAATCATACCGAAGACCCATGGCGGAACACGATGCTCTCTTGGGTGCGCTTGTGAATTTCGCTTTGATAGAAGCGGACGGTGCAAAGAAGGACGAAGCCAAGGGTCTCATCCTACTCCTAGTTCCGGAACTGTAGCGTTCTCTCACTTTGGAGAGACGACGACATGTGCTATAATCGAATATGATAGACCATCGATACGAACATTAGAAGCTACAAATCGCAGTTTGAAATTAGAGCGGTCGAGATCTGAGATCTAGCCTGGGGTCGTCCTCCTGCTCATCTCAATGATTGATCTGGAACGATGAATGCCTCTCGCGGACGCTTTCCTGGATCCCCGGGGCCGTCTTGGAGAAACGCCGATCAAACTAACGTCTCATCGAAGCGCACATATTATTGTCCGGTGTTCGCAAAGACCGACCTCCAGAAACGTCTAGTCTCCGCGAAATACTACTTAGTAGTACCGTTAGACCATGTTGATCACATTGTGTCGCAAGAGGATGAAGAGCCGCCGTTTCTTGCCGTGGCGCGATTGGACCAATGTCCTCTTTTGCGTCCTTGCAGTATCAGCTGCCCTGCTAATCTTTTCGTTTCAAACGACGGTGGAGTTCTCGCAGCAGCAAAAGTTCTCGCGAACGGCGGGAACGGCCGAACCGGCAGCAGGAGGCGTGCGTAGCAGACCTGCCTTGGGCAGCAGCAGCAAGATTCCACACCGTCTTGTCTTTACGTACAAGTGGGACATTCTCAAGTGGAAGGAGCCTAAGCATATTTACCACAACATTGAACACACTGTTCAAGCATATCAGAAAGTCTGGAATTGGACCTCGTCCGATGATGCCATGGTTTCTTTTTTGGACGACGAAACCTGTCGAGAAGATATCAATGCGACCCAACCTGGACTTGTCCAATTCTTTAACCAAGAGCAGGACGGGAGCTTCAAGGCAGATATCTGTCGCATTTCGCACCTCTATCTTCATGGTGGATACTATTCAGACATTGACATTGAGGTCATTCAGCCCTTTGTTGCCCCAGACACTGCAAGCTTCGTTACGGTCCGGGGGTACCCTTTCTTCAAATATGAGGTGTTTTTTCAGTCGTTTCTGGCCAGTGAGCTTCGGAACCCTATCCTGAGACAGAGCCTCGATAATATGCTACGATACTATACAGACCTTACGGAGGCCGTGGAGACTGCACTAGCTGGCGGTGGCTCCAAGGCGTTGGTGGGTCCCATCACTCTGCAAGCCGCGTTTCAGCAGATACCTGAAAAAGAAAGAGGATCCGTCATCCTTCTCGACGAGGCGCATCTCACCGATACCAAGCATCGATCCGCTTACAAGAATGTGCCGAGGCAGAACGGGAAAGGCGACCACTGCAACTATATTGTTCACAATGCCGACGAGCAACAAGTCTACTTTTACTCTAGGATGGTCGGGTCGGGAGCGTCATGCGACTTTCCCACACAAAAGAAGTGACGATGCCGACTTTCTCAACTTGCCCCATGAACATGGAGAGGAAGACTTCCAACCGGGGTCACTTACTAGTGGCAGAACAGTCTTGTATTCATAACATGGAAGAAGCCCTATTTCGCAACAATGTTCAAAATGCGCCCCGGTACATAGATAACCTTTTTGATATCCTTTCCGTCGACCTGGGCGGCGACACGGTCTTGCTCCATGGCGAGTGACATGGCCGTATCCTGATCCGCATCCTTGGCCACTTCGATTTCACCTCGTGCCTTTCCGTTCACTTGCACTCCCATCTTGATAGTGTCATCGACGCACAGAGCTTCGTCGTATTCAACCCATGGATGGTACGCCAATGATTCCGAGTGACCGAGAATACTCCAGCACTCCTCGCCCAAATGGGGAGCAAACGGAGATACCATCAGAGCCAGCTTTTCGGCGGCTTCTTTCGGAACCTTTCCTTTGAGGGATTGCAGGTGGTTTGTGAACACCATGAGAGCTGAAATTGCCGTGTTGAAAGCCATCGACTCGATGTCATCTGACACTTTCTTCATCGTCTTGTGCATTAGCTTGGTCGTTTCGTCATCTATGACGGCGTTCTCGGCACTGGCAGCAGCATTCACGACACTATACGCCTTGTTCTGGAACCGTACAACCCCAGAGACCTGACTGGTTTGCCATGGCTTGACAGCCTCGAGAGGTCCCATGAACATTTCATACATGCGTAGAGCGTCCGCTCCCTGACTGTCCACAATATCGTCGGGGTTCACCACGTTCCCTCTGCTTTTTGACATCTATAGTGTCAATTATCGATTTCACCAGTGAGGTTGTTGGCAATAGAAGAAGCGTCCACTACGTACAGTACTACTGCCATTATCACTCACCTTCTCGCCGTCGCTGCCGAGAATCATGCCTTGGTGCACCAGCTTATGAAATGGCTCGGGTTGTTTTGTGTATCCGAGGTCAAACAGGACCTGGTGCCAGAAACGAGCGTAAAGGAGATGGAGGACAGCGTGTTCTGCACCGCCAACATAAAGATCGACTGGCATCCAGTCTTCGTCTGCCTGCTTACCAAACGCCGCCTCGTTGTTTTTCGTGTCCGTGAAACGAAAGTAGTACCAACACGAGCCTGCCCACTGGGGCATGGTATTGGTTTCACGTGCAAACCAATGTCCGTCCTGTTGAAAGTATCTCCAGTCTTTGGCACGAGCCAGGCACCCCGCGGGGTCGTCACCGGGCTGAAAATCTTCCATCATGGGCAGCTCCAAAGGAAGGTCGGCCTCTTCCACTGGGATCGGCTGGTCGTAGCGAATTGTGTGTTCGCAGCCTTCCTCTCGAGGATTTACACTCTCCGCGTCGACGCCGGCAGGAAAATCAACGGGAAAATAGATTGGAATCGGCTCTCCCCAGTAGCGCTGCCTCGAAAAGACCCAATCGCGAAGCTTGTAAGTTATTTGGGATCCTCCTTTGCCGATGTCATCGAGCTTGCGAGTGACCGCCTTTTTAGCTTCTGCTGTCGTGAGCCCGTCAAATTCTCCACTATTGACCGCCACACCTTCCTCCGTGAAAGCCTCCTCTTCGCTCCATTCCGATCCATCCTTTGCTTCCACGACCCACTTGACATCCAAACCAAACTTGGCTGCGAATTCGTAATCTCGTGCATCATGCCCTGGCACTGCCATGACGGCTCCCGTGCCATACGATCCCAACACATAGTCTCCGACCCACACCGGTACCTTATCTCCCGTTAGCGGATGAAGTGCATAGCCTCCCGTAAAGACGCCCGTCTTCTCTTTGGAAGACGTGCGATCCAAGTCGGATCGCGATGACGTAGCCCGAACGTATTGCTGGACTTCTTCGCGCTGTTCATCCGAGCTAATTCTGTTCACCAGAGGATGTTCTGGCGCCAAAGTCACATATGTTACTCCCAACAGCGTGTCGGCGCGTGTCGTAAATACTGAGATACTCTATGTGTGATGGGAACAAGAATGAAGATTATGAGCAACATTGCTTAGCGAACCCCGTGCATGTTCGCGCGCGCTCTTGTGCTCTCGCGATTCTCACCTCGCCATCCATCCCTTCGACGTCAAAGTCGATGCTGCATCCTTCGCTCTTACCAATCCACTGCTGTTGCGCCGTCAAGGTGCCCCCCGGCCAGTCCAATCCCTTCAGTCCGGCCTCAAGTCGATCGGCATAGTCTGTAATCTTTAGAACCCATTGACGCAGCGGCAATCGCTGCACCGGATGATCTCCTCGCTCCGACAAGCCATTGATAACTTCCTCGTTGGCCAAGACTGTTCCGAGAGCGGGACACCAATTCACCGAAACACTCGACTGCTCCGCCAGTCCTTTTTTGTATAGCTGCAGAAAGATCCATTGTGTCCATTTTACATAGTCAATGTCAGTGGTAGCGATTTCTCGCTCCCAGTCGTAGGAAAAGCCTAGCATTTTAAGTTGACGTTTGAAATTGGCAATGTTGGCCGCGGTCGTGTCAGCGGGTTGGGCACCCGTCTGAATGGCAAATTGTTCAGCTGGCAAGCCAAACGAATCCCAACCAATGGGATGCAACACATCGTATCCCTTCATTCGATAGTACCGAGCCATGACATCGGAGGCTAGAAAAAGGAGGAGCAACGGTTAGTTTGACTGTTGACCAGAGTTCCTCACTCTGTGTCTGGTACCAAAAGCATTCAGACAAGCACCACCGCGCTTGTCACAACACACACCTGTATATCCCTCTGGGTGTCCCACATGAAGTCCCGCTCCCGAAGGATATGGAAACATGTCCAGGACGTACTTTTTCGGCTTGTCGGGTGATCGAGTCGGTGTCTGAAAGGTCTTGTTCTCTTCCCAAAATTTCTGCCATTTGGGTTCGACTTCTTTGAACGGAAATACAGAAGTGGAAGCAGTAGAAGTAGCAGCTTCTTCTTGCGTGCTGCTATATCTGCGAACGGACGTTGCTGTCCGTACCGAGAAGCCTCTTCGCTCCTGATGAAGCATGCCGTGTCGAGGCACCACAAACGCCCGCGAAATCCGAAGTAGCAGCATCGTTTTCAGAAGAGCCCCGGCGAATTTCATGCTCTCTCCGCAAAACGACTAGAGTACTGGAGAGTAGCAACGCGATATCAAGACGACGGCAACAACCCTCTGAGTTTTGCTGCTAACTGATGGGCGGCGCTTATCGACAACAACGATGATGGGTCTCGTAGTTTTTGTTCTTTGGAGCACCGATGTGCGTCAGTCCGCGAAATCTGTGCGGCTCTGGACCCGCTTGGAATGGAAATTTTGAAACTCCAGATTCCTGACATGTCGTCGATTGGGCCTGAACGACGAGACACCGTCTAAAAACAGAAATTCCATCTCTTTTCATCCAAAGAACAAGCGGAACATTCATTGAGATCGACATGTTGCTGAAACACAAATAGCTAAGGCTACTAGTCTAAAGTATGGTACGCTAGAGAGAAAGTACATGCAAAAAGGCATTGAAATTAATGAAAGCACTCCGTTGTGTCGTACAAAGTACATTGTATTCGCCATGCTTGCTTGGCGTGTGGCCGCAACTGTACTGATTCGTTCATTCAATAACTGGACACGCTTAGTCTTACTCTGTTATCTGGTCACACTTTCTACAAGCATTGTACACGATATAAAACAAACAGATATTTTTGGACGAACAAGCTCTTTACATTAGCTACCGAAACATGTACCGGTGTTCACGATCACTGGCCCCCGTCCACTTGAGCAATTGTTTACTATCTCCAGAAACCTGGCCATTCTCTATCTAACGCGCACGTCGTCTCCCGTCACACAGACACACACACACACCCTTTTTGTCTTGTTTTCTACCACAAATCGGAACACTCTTCCCCACAATCTCTCAAGTCCTGACTCAGCCGTTCCGCCATACGCTTCAACACTGCCGTATGCTGCGACATGATTTGATGCGCTCGCGTCAGTCGTTCAATCGTATTGTTGCACTTGAGCGCCCACGCCATGTCGGTCGCACTGCACCAACCGACCAAGGCGCGAAAGGCCACAAAACTAGTCAGCATCATGCGAAATTCTTCGTCTTGTCGCACTTGCGGCGAATAGTACGGTTCCAACTGCTGCATGGCAACATCCGTCAAGTCCATCAAGGGCGACAAGAAGGAATACACGTTGAGTCCAAAATTGTCCATGGAATGAAGCATGGATGGATCCAACCTGTCTTTGTTATTGTTTCTGTTCATTGTGGTTGCTTCCTCAAATTCCGCAACAAACTCCTTCAAGAGCTCTTGGTGATGATTCGTAATTTCCCCAATGCCATCGGAATCTTCAAAGAAATCGCGATGTTGGAGTCGTACCGTGGCAGCCTGACATCCACGCACCAAGCGCCGCCGTTCTTCGTGCAAGTGCAAGAGCTGGTGCGTAATGCTGGACATTGTGTGCAAGGCGTGAATGGAAGCGGCGTGGGGGGAAGAAGAGGATGTAGTGTGCAAGTCGTCAAAGAGGACGTCAAACTCGGCCATGGCAATGGGTGGATCTTGGGATAGTTCTGGATCTTGTTGTTGTCGTTGTTGTTCTTGTTGACTACTCGACTTCTTGTAAAAGTAGTCTCGCAATTGCGCTCGTCCGACACCGACCAATCGTATACAGGATTCCGAGGGCGATCGTTCATTGTTGTTGCTTTTTGCGTGAGTCGAAAAGGAATCCATGAAACTGACTTCATCATCCGTATACTTCGGATTGAATCGATCATTCAGTCGATCATCGAGACTGGTGCGCGACGAAGAAATGCCCACGACAGCAGCGAGTGTGGCGTAACGACCCACAATGCCATCGTCGCTGCGTTGTGAGTACCAGGTGGGAGTATAATAGAAGAAAAAGATCAAGTAGTAGTAAGTCATCACGTCAGTACACTAAGAAACAAGAATCACTGACACACGATCATCACAGTACTACTGACCTCCCGATTCCGGTGACTTCATCCATCATGAGTACGAGTGGCGCTGCCTTGATCCCAGTCACACTGGACTCGTCGTCGTCGTTCATCCTGTTGTATTGAGAATGCAAAACTACACTTTCTTGAAGTGACTGCCATTGCGATTCCGTCGGTGGGTCCAAGAACATTTCGCTGCCCACGAGGAGCGGAGGGGCGTTGGGGATGGGACCGAGGAGGGGGACGTGTTGGGAGCGGCGCTGTTGAGGAGTGTTGTTGGTAGTGGAAGAAGAAGAAGAAGATGGCGGTGTGTCTTGTGGTCGAGGGGGCAATGACAAGTCATGATTCGAGTCGTAGTCCGTGCGGTTTCGACTGCTGGAAGCACCGCCGCCGCCGCCCGAGCTAAAGTCGTCCCGGTAGTACGAGCGGTGGAGCAATGACAGGGGTCGTCGTGTTCTGTGGTTTGAACTGAGCAATGCTGGGACTAAGAAGGCACAGGTCGTTGTGTGCAGACTGTTGTGAGTCACCAAGAGGAGTACGAGAGTAGCGAGAATCATGGTATGATACCAGTAAAGTAGGAGAAGACTTGGAAGAATCAATCGTTCCAGCTGTGCATGTAGTCTACAACGCGATGACACCGCGCCCCTGCTCTACCCACAGAGAACCGAATTCTGAAAGAGAACCGCGCTGTGTGACTGAAGACACTCTGCACCGACTGCAACATCAACCAGAACGACCAGCGCACCTCGACAGCTGAAATTCCAAAGTTGAGAAAGTTCGAAACTCGCGAGTCGTAGTTTCCAGCGCTCGTGGATGAAACCTTATGATCTTAAAGTGTTTCAGAAAAAGTGGTGAAGCGCTGAGAACTAATGACACACTGAATACGAGTACAATAATTATACACATATGAGGTTTTATATTCAATGTTGAAGATGGAATGTCAGTCGAAGGAGTCGACAGATTCGATTCGAAGGAATCCAAGCCCAAATCAAACTAGCAAACTTCAACCACGAAATTGGATGCCAAATCCAAGTGGAGGAACGCCGTTGAGACTGGAGACACATCAGTGGAGTGACTAGCAGCACTTCTTGTTGTGGCTGCTGCTGTAGAAGTAGACCACCACCATGCGATCCGAAACTCCTGATCGTGGGCCTTGCTTGAGCCTGCAGTCTTGCTCCAACCGATATAGCAGCAGCAGCAGCAGCAGTATTTTACTGCCAGCTCGGATACCCTTGTCGTTGGTGCATCGGCGGCGGCGCCAAGTCCTTCGTCTATTATCGGCTCTGTCAGCCGTGTTGCTGTGTCTCTGTCGACTCGAACTGTCTCTGGCCTTCACGTCCCATTCCTCGTCAGTGTTGAAATCATCACCATGGCAACGTCCGTTTGTTACTCGACGATTGCACGCTTCGATTGATTCCATGCATCGAAACAACAACGACTCGGCGAAGGATGGTGGCGATAAGCCGAAACAGACAAAAACCATGAATGTCAACGACGAGAGTAGTAGTGATGAAGGCCGCCCTGCCTCATTACAACAACAGCGACACTACTCCTTCAACACACTCTCACCCTACCAGATACTACACCCTTCACTTTTCAATCATGATCCTGCCATTACCGGTGCCGACCGTCGATTGCCCCTCCACTCGTGTCTCAAATTGCTGCAGCAGTCCTTGCATCGACTGATTCAAGACGATGGTGTACTGCCAAGACGGAGTTACGGGATGGATAAGGACGACGATTCGCTCGTCTTGCGTATTCAACATGATATTTCGCATCGCGTGGATCCCCTCGGTTGGTTGCATGCGCATGTTACTACTACTACTACAGCATCCGAAAAAGAAGATACACTGTACTTTTGCAATGCGGAAGAAACCTTGGAAGCGGCCGTCTATGGGGCTGCCTACAGGTATACGAATGCCACCTCCACAACAACAAGTTCGGAGAGTAACAGTACTCAGTCTTTTTGGGAGTGGTTGCAAAACAATCTGCCACAGCAGTCCTTATTATATGGGGGAGAGAGATTCGATACCGAGTCAACTCCAGATGCAGAATGGCAGGGATTTTGTAAGGGACTGTATATATTACCAGCCATTGAAGTGAAACGAGTGTCCGAAACGATCCACGGCACGTATGATGGTAATGACAACGATGATACCCGCAGCAGCAGCGGTCACACAACTACCACGACATCCATTGCGGTACACTTGTGCCGTCGCGATCGCTCGTCGTCTTGGAAAGATGCAGCACAACACACGCTTGCTACGCTCCAACAAGTCACGGATCGCACGTCTTCTTCGACTCCACCCACTACCCTGCCCCCGATAATCACACGCGAATCCAACTATGGCCGGGTGGACGGACAAGAAATTTACGAACGTGGCGTGTCGGCGGCGCTGGAGGAGTTTGAACGCCACAATACTACTAGTGCTAGTAGTGATGCACTTCAAAAAGTGGTGCTGGCTCGACGCATGGATCTCACATTTGACAAGGCCAGTGTACCGTTCACAGCTTTGGATGTTCTGCGCAAGTGGAAGTATGGCAACAACGAAGGAGGGCACTTGTTCTATTTGTCGCCAGGCGTAGTGCAGGATAGTTCTACGACTACTCAAGCTCGAAGAGAATTCTTTGGATGTTCCCCAGAACGATTGTTTCAGATTCGACACGGTCGAGTACGGTCGGAGGCCTTGGCAGGCACGCGACCGCGGGGGTCAACGCAAGAAGCCGATGTGAGGCTGTGTCGAGAGTTGTTCGAGTCTCCCAAGGACCGAGAGGAAAATCTGATTACAGGAAGGTTTATTCAACGTACGTTTACAGAGCTGGAACAGGAAGGAAAGATTGACTTGCTGCTGCAACAGAGTGGTGGCACAAATTTCACAGCGGAACGTCGCCAGCGAGAGTTGTTGCATTCGGTGGATTTGTCTACCGGTAGCAGCTCGATTGATAATGGTCGCTTCTTCGTCCGACGACTGCGTCACTTGCAGCACATCTGCGAGCACTTTGAGGGTACCATGAAAAAGGGGGTCAGCTCAGTAGACGTGTCGCAGTTTCTACAACAAAAGCTTCATCCAACGCCTGCCGTTTGCGGGTACCCTAAACAGCAATCACTCGAATTTATTCGGAGGAGTGAAAGTGTGGCCTTTGATCGTGGGTTTTATGCAGGACCCTTTGGCTGCTATGGCCGAGACTCAGCAGATGTCATTGTTGCAATTCGATCTGGTCTTCTGAGTATGCCCGTGATGCAGCCCCGACAAGCTCGTCAAATGCCCCCCTCGCTATCGGTATATGCAGGCGCTGGCATTGTGCCTGGGTCGACTGTGCAAGGAGAATGGACCGAGACATCGTATAAGATTGGAGTCATTTCCTCGATATTCCCACCGTCACCGCTGACTCTGCAGAGTGTGTCGTCTCCGAATGTAGCTTGGGCGAGCGCCTTCCTGGAGGAGCTCGTCCGCTGCGGAGTCACTCAGTTTTATGTGTGCCCTGGGTCGAGATCGACACCCCTCGTTGCCGCTCTTTCCAAGACGCTGCGTGCCCATGTTGGCGTTGTTTATGCGCAGAGCATTCACGATGAGCGGTCTGCTGGCTTTCGAGCTCTGGGGTTTGCACGAGCAGCTGGTCGTCCAGCAGCCGTGATTACCTCGAGTGGAACTGCAGTCGCCAACCTGTATCCGTCCATCATGGAGGCTGGAATGGATGGTGTACCAATGTTGCTATTAACGGCTGACCGGCCCTATGAGAGTCGAGCAACCGGATCGAACCAGGCCGTGGATCAAGTCAAGGCATTTTCTTCCACGTACCTTCGATGGTTCCGCGATATCCCACCTCCAAGTGATGATGTACCTGTGTCTCTTGCACTTTCAGATGCAGATCATGCTGTGAATCTGGCTCGGACACTGCGTGGTCCTGTGCATTTGAACATTCAGTTCCGAGAAAATCTTGCTCCAGAAGGAGGCCCCGTTCGAAATGACGATCGGGTCGACTCAGTTACGAGATTCAACGGCTTTCGATTTACCGATGTTCCGGGATTTCAGCGATGGTCTGTTGGGGGAGGCCGCTGGGCCCAGACATTCTCTGCAGGGGCAGGGCTGCTGCACTATGACCTGTTGGCACACGCAAGTTCTTCTGTCGACCGCGCAATCGACGAGATCGCCGGTCTCATCAGGAGCAGCCGTAGGGGAATCGTTGTCGTTGGCAACGTGCGTGGTACTTCAGATGAAGCCGAGGTAGCGGATGAGTCTCGAGTGGTAGAAATGATTTCAAACTTTGCACAAGTGGCTGGCATGCCAATATTTGCTGGCGTGCAGAGCGGAAGCCTGCGGTTCCGTAGCCCGGCTGTGGTTCCTTATGCCGAGCACTTGCTGAAACACCCCGCGGTTCGACAGAATATGAACCCAGATCTTGTTTTGCAGATTGGAGCGCCATTGGTTTCGACAGAAATCCCCAGTTTGATTTCGTCTGTCATAAAAGCAAGGGAGCAGGACGATGATTCTCATGCCATTTTGCTTAGCCACGTTCTCTTGCATCCACATCATCCTCAAGAACGGGCCGATCCTGATTTTTCTGTCACTCACCATGTTTCTTCTGAGATTTACCCGTTTGTTAAATCCCTTACCGAACGCCTGGAGGCTCTTTCGTCAGAAGATGTCCGGCCTAGCAGCGATCTTACCCCGCTTGTGCTTCTTGGTCGCACTTTGCAGAAGGAAATGCCTGGAATCATCCACGAATCCTCCCGCATTGTCATTGAGACAACTGAGTCGACTGGATCTGCCAGGTCGCACTTGACGGAGCCCCAGGTTGTCCTTGCGATGCGAGATGTTATTCGAGAAAACGAATATGCTTCATCTATCTTTCTTTCAAATTCAATGCCCGTGCGGGATGCTGAGTTTTTCTTGTATCCTGACAGCGAGGTGACTTCCATTGACAACAGGAAAGGCCATGACAAAATCGCAGATGTAGGTGTCAATCGTGGCGCCAGTGGCATCGATGGTGTAATTTCTGCTGCGGCAGGCTTTGCTGAATCCACTGAAAAGCCGACGACGCTGCTCATTGGAGATCTAGCGGCCCTGCACGATATCAACGCTTTTCATGCTCTTTCAGGCAATCGCCAGCAGCAGTCTTCTTCGAAGAAGGGGCCTCCACTCACAACAGTGGTAGTTGACAATGACGGCGGTGGCATTTTTTCTTTTCTGCCAGTTGCAAAACATGGGAACGACGTGAACTTCGAAGATTTCTTTGGCACGCCCACCAACTCGTTCTTGTTACACAAAGCGGCAGAAGCTTTTGGCCTTAAGTACCGACAGGCATGGAGTTTCAAAACCTTTGTCGCTGCTTACAGAGAGTCGATCACTGGCGGCTTCCCTTGCATTGTTGAAGCTACGGTGGCCAGTCGAGAGGAGAACGTCGCCGTACACCGCGAGATTACTAGTCGAGTGATATCTTTCTTGGATGATACTTTGCAGAAAGATGCGTTCACTGATTGCTTGTTGCCAATGAAGATTTATCGGGAGGCCCATCGAGAGGACGATAAAAGGAAAACGATGGTTCTTCTTCATGGATGGATGGGGGACAAGTTGGAATGGGATCCCGTTGGCTCTAGCCTTGCCCGATCTTTGCCTCCTGAGTGGACAATTCTGTCTCTCGATCTCCCTGGACATGGAGATTCTCCGCTTCGTTTTTCATCGGACATGCAAGCTATTCGTGCGTCACTGGGGTTACACTCTGATGAAGATATTGACGACTCTGGTCTTTCAGTTGATGATCTTTCCGCTTGTGTTCTACGAACGCTCAAGAACCGTGGCGTCAAGTCTATTGACGCACTAGCTGGATACAGTCTTGGAGGTAGAGTTTCGTTAGCAATGATGAGGGCAAGTCGTGATGTTTCGACCGAGAATATGCCGCCGACATTGATAACAGAGGACACCCGGCTTGTTTTGCTGAGCACATACCCAGGCGAGCTTCCTTCAGCTCGGAAGCCAGAGGCCAACCGAGTGGAAAGAGCCATGAAAGACGAGCGTCTCTACAGTGAAATACTTTCCACGGCAAACAGAGACGTACTCCGTGATCGTGCCGAATCGGAGAACCCTTTGGTTTGGTCGTCCTTTCTCCGGCAATGGTACGGTGCCGCGCTGTGGGGAGAAATGCAGAGCCGCGATTCATCAGAGTATCGTCAGATGCTGTCGAGGAGAACATCTGCATTGGCGAGCCGAGGAAGAGATCTAGCCAATGTACTCAGAGATAGCTCTCCGGGCGATCATTCCAGTTCAGCCTGGCGATCAGTCTACTCATCCAACACGCTCTATGTTTCTGGTAGTCTCGATTTAAAGTATGCGCGCATCGGCAAGCTTTGGGAACGACATGACAAGAATCTGGTGCTAGTCGAGCTTCCGGATGTTGGCCATGCTGTCATATCAGAGGCGCCCGACGAGGTTTCTTCAGTCATGTACAGCTTTCTCACTGAGGAGAAGAGAGAGTATCCTAGAGGGGAAGCAACGTCAGCGGCGCCATTCCTAGTGTCTTCTCAGGGCACGGGTGCAAGTCGAGATGGGACACAAAGAAAACGGATCGCTGACCTGAAACGAGAGAAAATAGCGACAAGCGCAATATGGAACCAATTAACGGTCGGAGGCCTCGATTTCGAAACATACTCTCTCTACTTTCAAGATTCCTCAGCCAAAGTGACCGGATGGAGCGATAGCGCGAAAACTGACAGCGACTAAATCGGCTGAGAGTAGAACGGGCTTGATTCTACAGATTGTGTCAAGTGATGGATCAGCCGTCGGCATCGGCGAAGTTAGCCCGTTAGCAGGTGTCCACCCTGAAAGCCTACAGGACGCACAATGTGAACTAGAGACAATTCAGAGGAGAATGCAGAGAATTCGAAACCCTCTTTCTGCCTACTCTGGATGCCGCCGTGGTGTTGGGGCTGGACGGAGGTCTTGGAGAATTCATTGACACATTTCTTGATACTCTCGAGATCGACAGCGTCTCTCAGTCTGTTCGTGCTGGCTTAGAGATGGCTTTGTTGTCTATCGCGGCTCAGGTAGTTCGAATGCCACTACTACAAGCGCTCATCGAATATACTCCTGAGGAAAGAGCTCCAAAGAGTTCAAGCGTCTCCAACGCACTGCTTCTGCTGAATGGGATTCACATGAGAGACACTTTGGGGTCTGCGCCCAAGAGAAACGGAGATGAAAGCCAGATTGGATATCCTTCCGTCAAGGTCAAAGTGGGACATCAAACCGCAGAAGCCGATGAGGCTGCTCTTGTTGAAGCATTGCGCCAGACGGACTCCATGGTTCGTGCGGACGCGAACCGTGCGTGGGACCAAGAAGCAGCGATACACTTTGGTGACTTTCTGAAGCTTGGAAATACGCTGACAAGATTGGAATATGTGGAAGAACCTTTGAAGAAACAGTCCACTGAGCCAGATCTGGGATGCCAGGTTGACGCACTAGAACAATGGCAGAAAGACACGACAGTCCCGTACGCGCTCGACGAAACTATCGCTGAATTGGCCGCCGCGTGCAAGTACGATTTTGTAAGAATACAGCATGAACTTCTCTCCGCTTTCCCCGGTGGCCCCCGTGGATGTGCTGCGATTGTTCTGAAGCCCACCCTTCTAGGAATGGAGCTCACCATGCGTCTTGCACGACTGGCACACGACGAGCTCGACATGGGAGCGGTAGTGTCGTCTTGTTTTGACTCAGGAGTCGGACTAGCCTATGCAGCCTTTCTTGGTGCTGCGTCTAGCCATGGGGCTTCCTCTCGAGCGGCGTCGTACTCTCACGGGCTTGGCACCTTCCGTTTGCTTCGAGATGATACTCTCTCCCCGTCATTTTCATCGTACGTGACGAAACACGGCGAGCTTCAAGTGTCCTCTCTTTCCAGAGCCTTGTTTGGACTTGGTCTTGATGAATTGCGGGACTCCGCCGTGTTGGACCGTCTCGTGGTCCCACCAGAGACTACTCAGCCACTGGAACAGTCCTATTCATATCGATCAGAGTCAGGCGGACGCGAATTGAGTGTGGTCGTATCGCTTCCCTTGCCGTTTTCGGATGACATTGCCTGTGCTCGCTTCGGTGACCTGCCGCAAATGACCCGATGGACTCCGTGGCTGAGCAGTGTAGCATATTTGGATACTGGGAGTGAGACCGAATGGACCTTGAATATTCGAGGGGTTCGATTCAAGTGGCGAGCGACAAGTACCTTGCTGGAAAGTCCGTATCGCGGCATTCAATGGGAATCTGTTTCGGGAGTGAAGAATGTGGGAATAGTCGAATTCATTCCCACATCGTCCAACGCGTGCCTAATGAAGGTACGTATGACAATTGTCCCTCCTCGCATGATTGCCACGTTGTTTCCACCGGGAGCCTCCGTGTTTGCTGAGGATTTTCTACAGAACAAGTTGTTAAAATGGAGTTTAGAAATGTTTCGTGATGTCGTCAAGGGAGACTTGGCGTTGGAACGGGGCGATGTGGAGCTCGGCGATGCGCTGTTTGGTGCCGCGGAGGGTCGCGCAAATGCGATTGAAGCTACCTTGTCGAATCCTCTGGAAGGGTCCACAAAGAACGGTGAAACAGTGTCGAAAGGAGAGGAAGACGAGGAGACGTCGTTTGGCTGATTCGAGTCGGACCATTGATGGATTTGCAACGCTCGACTGGCTTTTGGCCTAGCTAGACTAGAGACTAGGGCCCTGTTTTACTACTTTGAACTTTCTTCACTTTTTTCGCTTTCCAAACT